>JABSTQ010007693.1:0-96165 GCA_013358835.2 Ixodes persulcatus
TTTTTCGTTGCGAGTGCTCGCGCAACCGCGGCTGCTGGCTCGTGGAAAGAACGTGCGCCACTTATTATGGACACTAAATTCTATGGTTCAGTATCCCTTTAAGCTCCTTTAAAAATATCGGCCAATCAGCTCGCGATGTGGAGTGCGCACGTGCTCTGTGGCGCGCGCACGTGCTCTACGGCGTGCGCTGGTTCGCCGATTTTATAAAGGAGCTTAGTGAAAAGGACCTTAAAACGCCGTCTGACAGAAAGACAATACCTGGGCCGTGGCACGAGCCGCATAACACCCTAATGGGTGCAGCGCGTGGACATGGGGGATGGCTTTTATCACTAGCTGTAGTGAAAAGGAAAAAGGAAGACAAGTATAAAGGAAGCAAGTTGATAGTCAGCGGTGTGTATGTCTTTTCCCTCTCACAGCTTTTCTAATTTGTAATTGTTCAGCTGACTATATTCGAGTTTCTTGTCGTCTTTTTCGATTGTGTTCTCGGGGAGTGTCCCATATTCCTCTATACTTCAGAAAATGCTACAAGCGCGAGCATGTGGTCTTGTACAGTACTTGCACTGCACGAGCGCGCGTGCTTGGCAGGGGCGCAGAAAAAGCCCGGAGGCTCGCGCTTGTAACATTGACTGCGTCTGGACTTAAGCTGAAACCAAGTATCATAAAGTATTTGAGAAAGTGTTGACCGTCTGCAAACGTCTCAGCCTTTCCTCCTGCTTCACTTCTCGCCACGCGAAAATGTAGCGCATGCGCACTGTGACCAATCTCCTCAGGAGGCTTCCGCCATTAAATTGCAAGCGCTCCCCAAGGTCTGGGATGGACTCTTTCTTCAATCGACTTTCTATAGGACTCTCTCTTCAATCGACTTTCTATAGCCCTTGATAAAGGGCACGGTGTAAGATAATACTCTTCAGGTGAGGACAGCGCGCTCCTCGCGACGTGCCGATAAAGTTCGCTTTTCACTCTCTCTCACTATGGTTTCAAGCGGCGCCGGCAGATGACTCGTCGGCCCGTAGCACGGTGTAACCGCTCATTCACACTGGAAGCGGATCCGCGTTCGCAAAGCGGTTGCGAACGCGGTTGTATAAAGATCCAGTACAATTGCACGCCCACTTGATGTCATCGAGTGCGCGTGCAATTGCACTGTATCTTTATACAACCGCGTTCGCAACCGCTTTGCGAACGCGGATGCGCTTTCAGTGTGAATAGAGAGATTTAGAATAGGGGGCCCCAAAGCTTGGGGGCCCCAAAGAAATAGGGGCTCACCCCTGCGCATGCGCAGAACCCCAACTCCGTTTGGGGCTTTGGGTTGGCGCTTGGGCCCAAAATTTCTTGGGGCCGGGTTGCGTCGGCAAACATGGCGGCGCCCTTTCCGCTCGCTTCGGAGCAAATTCGTCATGGTCGCGGCAGTATTAGCCCATTTCAATGCCAATGAATAGTGCAACCAGCTTTCGCTTTGCTTTATCTCGCTCAAATCACAAAGAATGAGCGGTGGGCTCACCCCACTTTAAAGATCGTCCCCGATTCTGGTCGTTTCTAAGCCTAAACATACGCGGTAAGCGTTGACATGGCAACGTATTTCTACTCCGTGGCTCCGAGTAGATTTCGTTCGTGGCACAATACCTGCAACTTGAAAACAAGTATTTCAAGGCTTCAAAGTCACTCCAGCTCAGATCTAAATAGTTAAGCTGCTCGCAGAGTATGCGCGCTCGCGTTCGTCTGTCTGGGCATAGTTGAAGGCCTAAATCTTCGGCTGCAGATGGTCAAAGCGCACACGAACGCCCAAAAAATTCGAGAACGAGCCATGCCTAAAACAGCACGCAAACACAGGAGGTGGTGGTGGTGAATACGTTTATTTAAAGAAAAGAAAAAATATATATCTCCGGAGACTCGAAGTTTTCATGATGCAGTGGCCTTAAGGCTTGGCATCGTCTCCTATACTTCGTTTCACTTTATCTGCGAGCGAAGCCAAAGCTAGAAGCGCGAGACCAGCGCTTTTGTGCATTTCTCCCCAGCTCGCGCGCTCGAGCAAAGCCTGAACGCACGGAGCTTCCGTGCTCGCGCTTCCAGTTTTGCCTTCGCTCGCACAAAGTGAAACGAAGTATAGACCTTTTCTTTTACGGCGCCGACATCTTGAGAATTGCGGCGCGACGAACGCCCTCTAGCGGCTTAGAAAAAGAAGTACCGGCTAGTTCTGGCAGCACAGCTATCTGGGTAGGCAACGGTGTGTTGTATGGGGGGAACTTGGCTAGACTTGGCTATGTGGCTGCAATAACTTTTAGAGCTTGTCGGTTGAATCCAGCTGGCTACTCACAGGCCATCACCACCATCACCTTGTCCTCCTCGAGAGAACGACGAAGAATACGGTGGGGTGTTTTGATTAAAAATTTCCACAGCGAAGTATATATGACAGTTTAATGTAGTCTATGCAGGTACGCTCTCGGCATTTGATAGCTCCAGTCTTGCGTGGTGACATGTAGACTTTTTTAAACCTTTCACATACCATGGGGCTTGCAACCTGACCGGGAATTAAAATCGGTCATCTTGTCGTAGACGAAGTGGTCGTGAGCTTAAACGTGACGTTGACTCTGATACGAATCTCTCGCGATTCAAGCTCGCAATCGACTGACTTCATAAATAAGGATTCTTGGGGAAAATGCGAAAGCTCGATAACACTGCAGCCACACTCGCGCTGCAGCTTCTTGTGCTCCTGGCACACTTTCTGCTATTGTTCTTATGCTTTTAAAATTATTTATCCATCCGACGACCACGCCGTGGTAGCGAGACAACCGTTGATTTTCAGAATTTGCAGCACGGTAAAAAGGAGCACTCGGAACTAACTCATGCACGACGTCCGTTTTGAAGGCTTTTCACCCATACCCTTGGCGGTTGCATACCCTGTGTCAGCGGGCAATCCAAATATTCACTAGGTCGAGGGTACGTCAGTTACTGGCTGGTTGAGGTTATGCGAAAAAGGTCCTATAGGTTGAAGGTGTTAGATGGAGTTTCCCAGGCCTCCCTCAGAAATATACTCTAAGGGCCGGTTCTCACATGGAGCGAAGCGCTGATGTAGCGCTCCTCACGTGCAGTCAGCTACTTATCGCCTGCCACGAGCAACAGTTTTGGCGGTACGATACAAAGCTGGTGAACGCTCCGGTCAGCACGCGCTTAGCGCGAGGTTAGCGCTATGCTTGTAGCGCTCCGCTGCGTGTGTGAACAGGCCTTATGAGAGATCTGAGGATCCTGGGGTGCTATGTTGCGCTTTTTGGACTCCCAGGAGACTTGGAAGAGGGAAGTGACGTCAACGACTAGAGAAACGCAGATTGGATGTTGACAGAAGAAAACAAAATCAACATCCAATCTGCATTTGCTGCGTTGTTGACGTCACTTCCCTCTTCCTAGTCTCCTGGGAGTCCAAAAAGCGCAACATAGCCCCCCTGGTCTTGCGTGGGGTGTCACCCGCTGGGTGCGTCCAGTCCTGCAGTTTTGAAGGTCTTTCATCGTTCGCCATCTTACTGAAGATGAGTACTCTGAGGGTGGAGAGGGCCTCACATTCCCAGAGTAGGTGTTTAAGTCTGGGAATGGATTCCTCGGCTTGACATCGCTGGCATCTGGGGTCGGGAGGGACAGCGTAGGGTTGTTATTTCTTAAGTCTTGCCAGGTCCATTTGGTATCTGAACCTGGGTGTGACTGCCCCTCTTGTGCGTATGCGGCGGAGCATCACTGATTCTTTTCTCTTGAATTCTTCCCTAGGAAGAGGATGCTGTTCTGGGGTCCATGATCTTCCCAGAAGATGTTTTCGTGTCTTCTGGGCTAACCTGAGTTCCTCCCTGGATCGTATGGGGGAAGCTCAGTGTCTTGTTGCTGTGGTGTTGAGCCTGCCGTAGAGGACTGAGACAACAGGGACGGTTGCGTGAGATTCCTCATCGCCTGCTGTGCAGCCTCATGGGCTAGCTCGTTGCCCGAAATGCCTTCGTGCCCGGGAGTCCACCTGACATTAATTTGAATTCTCTTGGATCTGTGTAGCGAGATCGCGAAGGCGAAGATAGCGTCAACGGTGGGGCTAGAAGAGGACCTGTATTTCTTGAGTTCTCTGATGGTGTCTTGCGAGTCGGTATAGACGATTAGCTGTTGTTCGTCTTGTAGATGGGGTACTGCCCCTCGGATGGCTTGCAGCACCGCCTCCCGTTCGGCGAAGCCCGGCGTGTGGTGGCCTCGAGGGTTACCTTGGGTTTCTGTCCAGGTCGCATTTCCTTGGATGTATGTGGCTGCTGTTGCCCAACCCATATAGGAGATGCTGGCGTCCACATAGACGATCATGTTTTTTTCGTCCTCAACAAGCTTAGCCAGCTCCTTCTTGTGCATGCGAGCGTAGTGTTCTCGTCTTTTCTTGTGCCGCGCAGCGTCCATGTTTCTTGGGAGAGGTTTGCACTCGTGAGTGACATCAATGAGTTCCCACGGGGCTTTGCTCGGTTATATGGGGACGTCTTCTTGAATCTCGATTCCCTTGTACTTAGCAATTTTTCTTCCCTCGGTTGTATGCTGTAGACGAGAGAGTTGAGCCTCCTTCTGTTGGTTCATGAGGTCTGTGAGTTCTGGGAGGAAGATGCACTTGTTAACTTCCTCTGCCGAAGTGTGGCGTGGGAGCCCAAGGATGGTTTTTCTTGCTCCGTTGAGCATGCTTTTAAATCTGGAAAGATGGGTTTTCGTGAGCCGGTAGAATCTTGCTGCATAGGCTATTTTGGATACTAGCACTGCAGTCACGAGTTTTTTGGCTGTTTTTTCCCCAGCTCCTCCCATTTTCGTGGATATTCTTCGAACGAGATTGATACCTTGTTTCCATTTCTTGGAGATCTCGGCCAGCCAAGCTTTGCTTATTCTTGGCTTGTACCCAAAGTTTATCCCAAGGATTTTAACGGAGTCTGCTTTTTGGATTGGGTCTCCCGCAAAGGTAAGACCTAGGGTTTTGTTGTCTTGATCGCGGCCGTAGATAGTATATTTAGTTTTTTCAGGCGATGGGAACATTCCCACATCGGCAAGATATTCTTCAATGGTGTCGAGTCCCTTCTGCAAAGCGACAACTTGGGTTTCGGGAGGCCCTTGATACGTCCAGATCGTGATATCATCTGCGTACATCGTCGCCCTGAGGTTGGGTATTTTATAAAGTCTCCAGAGGAGTGGTGCCATGACGATGTTTTATAGTGTAGGTGACAGCACAGCGCCCTGGGGAACTCCAATGTTGTTTTCTTGAAGGGTTCCTTCTCCACATTCTTTGTCATATCCGGCTCGGATTTTGTAGACCCGTCCCGAGAGAAATGATTTTACGAAGTCTAGTTGTTTACCCGTGAGGCCTTGCTGCTCCATCTTGCCAATGACTGATTGATGGGGGACAGAATCGAATGCCTTCTTTATATCGATAGACACGATCACTCGCATTTGTTTTTTTCCTGGGTGCATGTCCACGACGTCTGTGTATATCATGTGCAGACTGTCATGTGTGCACAAGTTCGATCTAAATCCTGTTTGCGTTGGATGAAAGATGCCGAGGGTTTCAGCGTTGTGCTGAATCCTTGCGAGCACCATTCTTTCCATAAGTTTTCTCATGATAGAGGTCAAGGAAATAGGTCGGACGTTCTTTGGGTCAGTTGCTGGCTTCCCTGGTTTAGGTATTGGTGTGACCAGGGACAGCTTCCATTCTTCGGGAAGTTGCCCGCTTTCCCAGATCTCGTTAAACCGTTTAAGAATAACAAGACGGGTGGCCAGGGGTGCGTTTCTGAGCATGGGCACTGTAATTCCGTCTTCTCCAGGTGCACTCTTGCTTCTGCACTGTTGTATCGCCGCTCCGAGTTCCCACTCTGTGAAGGGGAGGTCCTCCGGCTTGTCTGCAGGTCCCGAATGGGTCGGGTGGTAAATGATTGCCTCTGGTTTCGTTGGGGGTTGTGGAAAGAAGATGTCTCCCAATTTGTTGAGAATTTCTTCCGTTTTTTCATTGGAGAGGAGTGCGATGACCGGAACAGGGCTGGCTCCTTTCTTTTTTCCTGACATGGATTTGAAGGTCTTCCACACGTCTCTAAGGTTGGTCTTTTCGTCGAAGGACTCGCAATACCCTAGCCATCTGTCGATGGATAATACGTTTGCGTATTTGCTTGCTTCTTCCGTTAGACGGTTGACCTTGTCTAGGTGTTTCTTCTGTTTCCCTTGTCGGTATTTTTCTAAGGCTCTGGTCCTTTTGTCCCATAACGCGATGTTGCGATGGGCCTTGACCAAGGCCACGTCTTTTCCTTTGCCCCCCTTCTTGTCCACCCGGCGGGGTTTGGCCTTCCCATTGAGCGTCGGCGCCCGGCTGTCTGAGCCGTTGTGGACAGAACGCGTCGCCCGGCGCCGGGATGACGCCGCCACACCTGGGAGCGGAGATGAGCTGAGCTCTTCTCTCTGGCTGTAATCGCGCCGGCCCGAGGTGGAAGTCAGTCGATCCAGGAGCCAGCTGCACTGCCGGGAGAGGATTCCGAGGGACGACGCCGGCGGCGGGACTTCCGGGCGAGTTCGTTCGGTTCGGGTTTTCGTCTGACGCCACTTGCGGGTTATCCCGCTAATCCTTTCCTGAGCCTCGACGCCGCACAATGAGGGGATCGTCTCCATCACGGTCAACGTCTCACGAGCTGACGGCGGACCCTTCGTCACCTGCTCCTGGCGCGGCTTTCGAGGTCAAGAGTGCCCCGGCGCCGGATTGGGAGGCCCGTTCGACGCTGCAGTGTGTGCGTGTGCGTGCGTGCTCGAGAGCATGAGTGGGGGCGGGGCCTGAACATGACGTTCGTTGGCAGTTCGGCCACCATTGGCTGCCAACCACTGGAGCACCTACAGCGACCCTATAAAAAGAGGAACCGAGAGGTCGCCAAGTGTGCTCTCGGACGATGTAGAAACTACTGTACATAGCATGTAATTAAACAGAGTTTATCGTGAGACACCCTCCCGTCTCCTGATGTCCCTGCCTGGAGTCGGCCTGCGGTTCCTGTCCTGGCCTGGCCCTGCCTGAGTCTTCCTGGGGAACTCCTCGGTCGCAACAACTGGTTGGCAGCGGCGGGATGACGTGCCTGCTCATGGTTCCTGGTACGGGTGAGTGCTTTGCAATTTTCCCTTGATTTGCCAGACCTTTTGCTCAGTGTTAGGTACGCGAGTAGAAGGCTGCCCTTTCGGCTCAGAAAAAGCGAAGTTTAAGCTGTCTGAGTTAGATAGGGGAGGGAGATTGCGACACTCGGGATCATGGAAGTCGGTGAGCTACGCATTCCTGAGTTGGTGGCGGTATGCGAGGAGCTGGGCATAAGCGTGGGGCAGGCAAGGCGAAGAAAGCCGATCATGGAGCTACTTCGCCAAAAGGAAGTGTCCGACGTAGAGCTTCAGGAGGCTTGGGAGCTGATTCGGGAGCGGGACGAAAGAGCGAAGGCTGAAAAGCAGGAGCGGGACGAAAAAGCGAAGGAGGAACGCGAACGCGAACGCGAGAAGCGGGCTCATGAATTAGAACTCAAAAGGTTGGAGGTAGCGAAAATTGAGGCTGAGCGTTCAAGTCGTCCTGGATCGGGTGTGCGGCTAGCGGAGAGAGTCAAGATTAAGGACTTAATGCAGCCGTACAAACTAGGAGAAGACATTGGTTTTTCCTGGTCAACTTCGAGAGAAGCTGCGAGCGAGCAGGTTTCCCGCGCGGAGACTGGCCTCGGTATTTGTTAACGCTGTTGCCCTGTGAGGCGGCCGACGCGGTTGCAAGGTTAAGTGGAGAGGAGGCCGAGAGCTACGAAAGCTCGAAGGCCGCACTTCTTAAGAAGTACCGTCTTTCGACAGAGGCGTTCCGCCAGCGGTTCCGCACGGCGACTAAGAAGGGAACGGAGTCCTTTCCCGATTTTGCGTACACCCTGAAGGCTAACCTGGTAGAATGGTTAAAGAGCTCAGACGTGTACGGGGATCATGATAAGGTGATCGAGTGCCTTGCGGTAGAGCAGTTTCTACGAGGCATTCCGGAGACCGTCAGGTTCTGGGTCCAAGACAGGGACCCAGAAATGAACCTCCGGAAGGTGGCAGATCTCGCGGAGGAATACTCCATGCGCAGGGGTCTAGACAAAGACAAATCGGGACAAACGCGCTCATGGCGAGATGGCCAGAAAGAGTTTCGGTCGTTAAAGGAGGACTCGGGAAAAGGATTTCTTAGGAGGGGAAACCTGAGAGATGTCCCAGATGATAAAGAGTCGCAGAAGGAGGGGGGAGCAGTCGGTAAAGAAAAGAAAGAAATGCCTGGAAATAACGCGCGAGCCTTCGAAGCGAAGAGGCCAGTTCGGTGTTTCCGGTGTCAGAAACAAGGGCACATCGTGGCCAACTGCCCCGAGAAGGTTGTTTTCTCGTATGTTGCAGAGGGCGCCGACAACAGCGCCCTACTGGCTCCGTACACAAAAGAAATGCTAGTGAACGGTAAAGCTTGCATGGTGCTTCGCGACTCGGCAGCAACAATGGATGTAGTGCACCCTTCTTACGTAGAGTCGGGTGACTACACCGGCGAGTGCGCCTGGATAAGGCAAGTAGTAGAGGAACACAGCGTATGCCTTCCGATTGCGAAAATCTGTATCAAGGGGCCTTTCGGCGAGCTCATCACTGAGGCGGCAGTCTCGAAGAACTTGCCTCAACACTACCCGTACTTGTTCTCAAACAAGTCAGAGCTGCTGCTTCGCGAGCAAGGAAAGTGTTTCGCGGAGGAGACAGTAATGGCACTAACGCGATCCCAAGCAAGAAAGCTCTCATCACGGTTAAGATACGAACCTAACCAGGAGGAGGGTCGGTCCGCGGCTCGCGAAGAGCTGGTCGACGGAAAACCTGCAGGCGCGGTAAATCAAGAGGACTTGCGATCGGAGGATGCCGCGGGGAGTTCCCCACCAGATCAGCAGCAGATTCCAGAGGACCATGAGGAAGGGCGGGGTTTTATTTCGCCATTATCTCCGAGTCTGGACACGCTTCGTGTTCTTGATCGACCTACACTGATCGCAGAGCAAAAGAGTGATGTCACTCTCCAGGCATTGCCAGACGGTTACAAGGAGGGAGTAGCACACCAGAATATTTCGTTCTACACCAAGTCAGGGCTGCTATGCCGAAGGTACCGAGACAAGAAGGGCCGGGACTTTGACCAGTTGGTCGTTCCGCTTAGATTTAGAGAGGATCTTCTCCGGCTCGCTCACGGGAACTGCTGGTCGGGGCATTTAGGAATCCGGAAGACCAAGGCAAGGCTGATGCAAGAATACTACTGGCCCGGATGCTGGAAGGATGTTGAAGAGTTCGTGCGATCGTGCGATATCTGTCAGCGCGTAGGGAAGTCATCCGACAAGCAGAAGGCTCCGATGCGTTTGGTTCCCATCATCACAGAGCCATTTCGAAGGCTGGTAATTGACATCGTCGGCCCGCTTCCCGTCACGCAGTCGGGATATCGCTACATCTTGACAGCAGTGTGCCCTGCTACGAAGTTCCCCGAGGCCATCCCTCTCAAGGAGGTGAACTCCACGAGCGTAGTAGATGCGCTCCTTTCCATTTTTTCCCGCGTCGGATTTCCCCTCGAGATTCAGTGCGATAATGGAAGCGTCTTCACAAGCGCCCTAACTACGACGTTTTTGGAAAAATGCGGAATCAAATTGATTCACAGCTCCATATGCCACCCACAATCTAACAGCGTGGAAAGGATGCACGGGGCGTTGAAGAGGGTGTTGAGAGCTTTGTGTTTTGAGCACCAAACAGACTGGGAAGCATGTATTCCGGCCACTATGTTCGCGCTCCGTTCGGCACCTCACGAATCCACGGGCTTCAGTCCTGCGGAGCTCGTGTACGGACGAACGCTTCGATCTCCTCTGCGACTCCTACGCGAGTCACTAGAGGACCAGAGCGAGGACCCAACCGTCGTACAGTACGTTCTGAATCTCTTGCAGCGACTAAGTGAGGTACAGGTCGCTGTCGGTAAAGCCATGAAGAGGGCGCAGGAGAACTCAAAAACATTTTACGATAGGTCCGCCAAGCCGAGATCATTTCAGGTGAATGACCAAGTTATGTTATTGATAACTTCAAAGAAAAACAAACTCGACGTTCAGTGGGAGGGCCCGGCGGTCGTCGTGCAGAAACTATCGGACCTCACCTATGCGGTGAAGTTAGAGGGTAAGAGACGGGCTGTGAAGGTGTATCACTGCAACCTCATGAAACCGTACAGGGAACGGGAGGTTATTGTGAATCTAACGCTGAACGCACCCGAGGAGATTCCTCCAGAAATTCCCTCTCTGGGTACTGACACCAATCTGACGGCCGAGCAGCTGCTAAAGAAAACCAAAGGAACAAATGAGCTGGAATCTTGGCAGGTTTCAGAGTTAGAGGGAGTGATTCGGGAGTTTCTGGATGTTTTCTCCGATAGGCCAGGGAGGACAACACTAACCACGCACGACATCGAGCTGACATGCGATCAGCCGATTCATGCAAGGCCCTACCGGGTCTCTCCGCGACAAAGGGAGTTCATGAAACTCGAAATTGAGCGAATGATCAAAATCGGGGTCATCGAGAGAGGCGAAAGCGATTACACTTCACCTCTCATTCTCGTGGAGGTGCCGGGTAAAGACCCCCGACCGTGTATTGATTACCGGAAACTTAACGCTATTACGCGAGACCAGACGCACCCCATTCCAAATATCGAAGAAAGAGTGGAGATAGTGAGTGGGGCGAGATTCATTTCTACTCTCGACCTGGTAAGAGGTTATTGGCAAGTGCCTCTTTCTGAAAGAGCTCGCCGGTATGCAGCCTTTATCTCACCACAGGGAACATTTATCCCCACCGTACTGAGCTTCGGCTTAAAGAACGCTCCCTTTTGCTTTTCGGGACTCATGGATCGTGTCTTGACTGGACTGAGCGACTTCGCCCTCCCTTATTTGGACGATATTGCGGTATTTTCAGGAACTTGGAGAGAGCATCTCGACCACCTACGACAGGTGTTGATGAGGTTACGAGAGGCCGGACTCACGGTCAAGACCGAAAAATGTCAACTTGGAAAGGCGGAAGTTCACTACTTGGGACACGTGATTGGCCAGGGACTTCGGCGCCCTTCCGAAGTCAAAATTGCGGCCGTGGTGGAGTTCCGACAACCGACGACAAAGAGGGACATTCGGGCATTTCTGGGTCTAGCTGGTTATTACCAGCACTATATCCATAACTTTTCAGACATTGCCAGTCCTTTGACCGACGCTCTTCGTAAAAACGAGCCGCAAAACCTGATCTGGGACGACGCGAAAGAAAGCGCCTTTCAAGCCTTGAAAAGAGCGTTAGTTCAAACACCGGTGCTAAAGGCCCCTGATTATGACCAGACGTTTGTCGTGCAATGTGACGCGAGTGAGAGGGGAATTGGGGCAGTTTTGTCGCAGGTAGACGAGCAGGGAAACGAGCGACCCATTCTCTACATTAGCCGAAAGCTGACAGTTCGCGAGGAGGCTTACAGCACCTCAGAGAAGGAGTGCGCCTTCCTTGTCTGCGCTGTACAGAAGTTATCTTGTTACCTGGCCGGGACTAAATTTATCGTGGAAACGGACCACTGTCCTCTTTCTTGGTTGCAAAATATGTCCCACAAGAACGGCCGCCTCCTCCGCTGGAGTCTCGCTCTGCAGCAGCACGCGTTTGAAGTGAAGTACAAAAAGGGGAAGCTAAATGGGAACGCTGATGGCCTAAGCCGGAGCTTCTGAGACGTGAACGAGCTCCATGATGGGATAGTTCAAATGTGTAAAGTTTTTCTTTTGTTTGTTTCCATTTCTCGGAAATTACGATTTTGATTTTGTAATTGTGTTTTTATTTCAAAGCACGCTACCGTAACTTTTGTTTGGGTTTGCCTGGTTTAAGGCATAGTTTTCTTTAAAGGGCTTGGTGACAGCCTGAGCTTGAGTGTCGAGCGAGGGAGATTTTAGGTAGTAGGGGGAAAATTGTCTTTAATTTTGTTTGGTCTGGTGGATCGGGGGAGGAAAGCGAAGCACTTGTCGGTGCTGGGATCGTGGCTGGCTATGTTTGTCTCACCGATGCCTTCCTCTTGTGACCTGAGTTGAGGTCCCCCCCCCTCCAGAGATTTTGGACCCGGTCCTCGTCTACGTCTCAAGGCAGGTGATGAACCCCGGACCCTATCCCAAGAAAGCGAGGCACTCATCGAGTCAGCGCAGCAGTGTGGGACTGCTGCCCTCCTGATGAGCTCAGTGGCGGCGGAGGTGTTGTTGCGATGGGCCTTGACCAAGGCCACGTCTTTTCCTTTGCCCCCCTTCTTGTCCACCCGGCGGGGTTTGGCCTTCCCATTGAGCGTCGGCGCCCGGCTGTCTGAGCCGTTGTGGACAGAACGCGTCGCCCGGCGCCGGGATGACGCCGCCACACCTGGGAGCGGAGATGAGCTGAGCTCTTCTCTCTGGCTGTAATCGCGCCGGCCCGAGGTGGAAGTCAGTCGATCCAGGAGCCAGCTGCACTGCCGGGAGAGGATTCCGAGGGACGACGCCGGCGGCGGGACTTCCGGGCGAGTACGTTCGGTTCGGGTTTTTGTCTGGCGCCACTTGCGGCTTAGCCCGCTAATCCTTTCCTGAGCCTCGACGCCGCACATTGAGGGGATCGTCTCCATCACGGTCAACGTCTCACGAGCTGACGGCGGACCCTTCGTCACCTGCTCCTGGCGCGGCTTTCGAGGTCAAGAGTGCCCCGGCGCCGGATTGGGAGGCCCGTTCGACGCTGCAGTGTGTGCGTGTGCGTGCGTGCTCGAGAGCATGAGTGGGGGCGGGGCCTGAACATGACGTTCGTTGGCAGTTCGGCCACCATTGGCTGCCAGCCGCTGGAGCACCTACAGCGACGCTATAAAAAGAGCAACCGAGAGGTCGCAAAGTGTGCTCTCGGACGATGTGGAAACTTCTGTACATATGTAATTAAACAGAGTTTATCGTGAGACACCCTCCCGTCTCCTGATGTCCCTGCCTGGAGTCGGCCTGCGGTTCCTGTCCTGGCCTGGCCCTGCCTGAGTCCTCCTGGGGAACTCCTCGGTCGCAACAGCGAGGAGATGGTAGTCTGGTTCTGGCGTGCCTTCAGAGACTTGCCTTACTTCTGTGGCAATCTTTGTAGCTGTTGCGAGTAGTGCGGTGATTTGACATGGTTCCAAGGCATCTCCTTGTTCTTTGAGGTTTTGCCTACATTTGTCCCAGATTATTGTTCTCGTTGGTCTTTTTTGCTTGAAATTATTGCCTCCAATGGCGACGTCCATAATGATGGGAAAGTGGTCGCTGCCCCAAGCGTCCTGCGTCATATCCCAGCTTATCTTCCGAGCTGTTGTCGGCGTGGCTAGGGTGACGTCGATTATGGTGTCTACTTGACAGCTAGTTAGCGAGTGTCTCGTTGGTCTAGTAACATCATTGATGAGTTCGAGACCTCCGGCTTCTATTGCTTCCATAAGTTCTTTGGTCCTGCGGTTTTGCTGTAGATTAGCCCAGTCCTCGATTCTGGCATTAAGATCCCCTCCCATGATGGGGTAATCGTCTGGATATTGATCTTTGAGATAATTAAGCCATGAGTGATCATATGGTTTCGAGGGACAGGCGTATGCAGATGCAATCGTTAGTCTTCTTTGAGTGTTCTGGAGTGCGATTCGTACTGCTACCACCTCTTGGTAGTCAGTGCACCAGTTGTCTGTATTTATGACAATGAAGGCTAACTTTTGACTGACAAACACGTTAACCTGAGCCTTGACCCCCTCTTCCCCATCATCGTTACGTCGCCCCGCAGGAACGGTGCGTTTTATTGCTGGGTTCGCTATCTTGTGGTAGCCAGACAGGAGGAAGAAAATAGAACACAGGAAAGAGCGCTGACTCCCAACTTTTGTGTTGTGAAAGAAAGAGAAAGAGGAAGCTTCAGACATGAGCCCACGCGCACCCACAAGGTAAAAAGAAGAACGAATAAAAACAGATACATTAGTAAGTTGCAGTAGAAAAGGAGAAAACGACATTATAAGGTCACGACGAAAAAAAATATGAGAAAAAAGAAGAAAGAAAAACAACAATCTGGGCTTCATATCTGAAGCTTCCTCTTTCTCTTTGTTTCACAATACATAAGTTGGGAGTCAGCGCCCCTTCCAGTGTTTTGTTATCTTCCTCCTGTGCTTGTGCGCTGTTTTAAGGCGGGTTCAGACGCTTGCGTTTGAGTGCGTTTGACTGCGTTGCGGCGAGAACGGAAAGCGAGTCACCGGCACATCTGTGCTTCGTATGAAGCGTGAAATCCAATTCAAGGAATCTTCTTGGCACGCGATATAAGCAGCAGGGATGTCCTGGTGTCTCGCTGCCGCAACGCAGTCAAACGCAGTCAAACGCAACTGTGTGAACCGGGCTTTATAAGTACCAGCTAGATCAACTCTCTATGTTACTACAAGAACAATTAGCGCCAAATTAAGGCCGGTTCTCACATGGAGCGAAGCGCTGATGTAGCGCTCCTCACGTGCCGTCAGCTACTTATCGCCTTCCACGAGCAACAGTTTTGGCGGTCCGATACAAAGCTGGTGAACGCTCCGGTCAGCACGCGCTTAGCGTGAGGTTAGCGCTATGCTTGTAGCACTCCGCTGCATGTGTGAACAGGCCTTTAGAGCGCTACGGATTGGATTGTTCCGGCTACAACCGAAGCGGGATGGCCGAACGAGTCGAGGCCGATCCAAGGCCAGCAGAAAATGGCGGAAGAGAAGGCTCACGCGCGCTTTTGCTTCTCGATCGACGATGACATTTATGTGCTACGCGAAGTGTACACCACTAACCCATTCCAGGATTCCAGGAGATGGACTTCAATTGCGAAAGGGTCTCCGAAGCAATCGGAAAACATTTCTCCACGCGGTCCATCCGCAACCGGGTCGACCTGCTGCTGGCACAGTTTAATACGAAGTACAGGTTTCCCGGTGAATTTTCGTAACGTAACGTAAAAAAACGGGTCTGTGTGAATGGTGTGAACGAGCCTTTAGCCACGGAGTAGCAATACGTTACCATGTCAACAGTTACAAGGTATGTTTAGGCTTAGGAACGGCCAGAATCCGGTACGATTTTTAAAATGGGGCGAGCCTACCGCTCATTCTTTGTGGCTTGAGCGAGATAAAGCAAAGCGAAAGCTGTTTGCACTATTCATTGGCAATGAAATTGGCTAATACTGCAGCGACCATGACGAATTTGTTCCGAAGCGAGCGGAAAGGGCGCCGCCATGTTTACCGACACAACCCGGCCCCAAGTCGCCTCCTTTACCGTATAGAGGAGGCGTTGCCCAAGTAATTGGGGGGCCCACGCTATTTCTCGAATTTCACGTTGGGGGCGCGCGCCAACCCAAAACCCCAAACGAAGTTTGGGTTCTGCACATGCGCAGTGCTGAGCCCCTATTTCTTTGGGCCCCCGAGCTTTGGGACCGCCTATTATAAAACTCTCTATTAGCGGCGAGATGTTTCGGTGGCGCCCTCGTTCGGTTACCTTTCGTGACGTCATCACCTTGTGAACAACAAGTTCGACGGTGTTTGAAATGGGCACGGTGGAAACCTGAAATCTTAGCGCTCTCAAAGCAACACTATACTTCGTTTCACTTTATCTGCGAGCGAAGCCAAAGCTTGAAGCACGAGACCAGCGCTTTTTGCGTTTCTGCCCAGCTCGCGCGCTCGAGCAAAGCCTGAAGGCACGGAGCTTTCGTGCTCGCGCTTCCAGCTTTGCCTTCGCTCGCACATAAGGTGAAACGAAGTATACCAACACCGTCAAAATTGAAGTTCTTAGATTCCTCTTATTTCCGTCGATGAGAAATCCTTTGCTGACGTCAAAGTCGGCATTCGGCCAATTGCGGTGTGCCGACCACGGCGACGCTTTCGTTCGCTCCCGTCACCAATAACTGTCGTGCTGTTTCAGCTACAGGATGGGCTAAAAGCAAGCTACACTATACCAGCGTCGTGCCTGTGACCGGGGAATGGCCCGTCGAGTTCGCAGATATTTCCATTGGCGCACATGATAGCCTGGTATTTAAGGGCGTGCACTCTCTTGTGACCAGAGAAGTAAATCTTCTGATTCAGAGACGGTCGGCAGATGGGTCTTGCTGTGCCGTTCCAACTGGTGTTACCCTCCCTATTATTTGTACCGCAAGCCACAATAAAGTGTCGTTTCAGCGCAAATGTATTGCGTTTTAACAATTTTTCACTGTTAAGAAGTTCGTTCGTTGTCCACAATGGCGCTGCATGCGAAGAAGGCGAGCGTGCCGCGTTGCGTCGTCACAAACCCTATTCTATAAGCACGCTGCGTGAGGTGTCGTTGCGTTGGGTACCCCAAAGCGTTGGGTTCTCCAAAGCGTTGGGGCCCCCTATTCTTCTTCTTCTTTCAAACGTCTTTATTTACAGACCAAATGAATGAGCGCCCTATGCGCTCTGCTGTATGGTCTTTTATCTCGTCGTCTTATGTGTCCCTGGTGTTACCGGGGGCAGAGAGACGTCGGGCGGCGGCGATGATTGGCTCGTAGTGCTTGAGCAGCCTGGAGCCGAGTGGGGGCGCCTGCGGGTCCTCTAAATATCGGAGGATCGCCTGGAATGCCGCCAGGACACGACCAGGGTCAGGAGCGGATGGGGGGTTGAGCCACTCAGTAAGAGTGGAGGGGGGAGGTGAGAGGGTTGAGAGCGCGCGAACGCGGGCTGTTGAGTGGAGCGGGCAGTCCCACAAAAGATGGGGGAGACTAGCAGGAATGTGGCAGTGGATACACTGAGGGTTGATGTGGACCTGGGGATACATCTTTGCAAGCAGGGAGGGAGCGAGGAGCGCTCCTGACCTGGCTTGCTGTAGAAGGGAGGTCTCGTGGCGAGTGAGAGGAAGGTGGGAAAGAGAGGGGAAGTCAAGGGGGTTAGCCTGAGTAGTCAGGTAATGACGCCGTTGGCTGGCGTGCTCCTGCCGGGCTTCGTGTGAATCGTGAAAGGAGCCAGGTGTGAGCTCCGGTGGCGTAGGAAAAGTAGGGGCCCCGGCTCGCGCGGAGAGAAGTTTAGCGCGCGCAAGTCGGTGAGCCCTTTCATTGCCGGGTATGCCGCTGTGGGCGGTGTTCGAGGCGGGGCTTAGGCCGCACGTCCGGAGGCTTCCTGGCCTTTGACGACGACCATTCCCCGAAGTGAAGAACCCAGGGGTCCAGTGGAGGTGGGAGAATTGGTAACGTAACGAGCGGTTTAATTACATGGTAGCGATACAGTCGTCAAATCCAAGAGAACAAATGGAGCCCTCACGCCCCGCCTTATATAGGGGTCCGTTTTCTCCCTCTCTCTCCGCCAGGGCAGCAGGTGCGACCGCCACGTGCTTTGCAGCTGGGTCCGCCGCGACGTAGTCAGAAATGAGTCATAGCCAAGGTTCTCCGCAGTTAGGCCAGGCCTCTCTCCCCTTCCGGAGCGCACGAACCCACACGCACACACACACACGTCCCGTTGACGTCACGGACGCGTTGAGACACGTTTTGGGCAGCCTTCGACAGGTGGGCGTCAGTCCGGAACACGTCGGGACTCGTTTCGGGACTCGTTTCCGCAGCGTTGAAACTCGGAAGAAGGTTGCCGAAGGTTCCATTCTTAACAGCCCCTCCGGGGCCAGGGAAACCTCGAATGGCCGGTGGTACAATCGCTGGCCTGAAGAGGTGGGCTTGGAGTAGGCCTTGAGAAGACGCTGCAAGCACCAAACAAACTCCCAAACCTCTCACAACGGAGGCATCAGCGGAAACGTCCCCCACAACACCACGCCACACCGCAGTCAAACGCTCGGAATTCGCCAAAGACCCGCCAGACTGGATTACGGATTACCAAAATTTGGTACAATTCCGGGTATCGAGACCCCCTGTCGCCAAAAAAACTCATTTTTCCAACGAGGTCACTAAGAACAAAAGACAAAAGACAAAACTTTTCGCAATTTGTGAGGTCATTTTGGGGTTTCAACGAAGTGCCCCCACTTAGATCCTCATTCCCGTGGATGACGAAGACCTCTGAGATCATCCCTACTATTTTTCGTGATGTCAGAAAAATCTGCTCAACCCATCGGCATTGCCGTTAAATTTGCCTTTTCTTTTTCTTACGCTGAAGTCATAGTGATCGATTTTCACGTGATTTCTAGACGTGAAAATGCGGTCCTTATAGCGCCGATAAAACAATCCGCCTCTTTCGTTCCCCGTCACATTGGTCCTAGCAATCTCCTGAGCTGTACAGCGAAACCCTGACACACTAGGGTCGCTCTTCTGCTCGACTGTCAAAGACACTCTGTCTACTCGTAGCAGAGGACCAAAGTTACGTGACGCCGGAGCTACGAGAGGTCTTTCACTGATCCCGTCTTCCTCCGCCCTTTTCGCCGGCGCGTTGGGACGGCGTACGCTTTCTAGTGCTACGAGGTCAGGCTGTTCTACAACCTGGTCCCTCTCATCCCGGTTTTCTGCCTCCAACTCTGGGAGTGCTTGCTCCCCATCAGCTGCCTCTGGCTCTGGATCCCTCGTCAACAAAGGGGCGACCTGACGCGATTTGGACCTCGTACACGACTGAACTAGCCCTTTTCCCAGTTGTTGACCCCTTTCGCGCAGCAGGAAATCTGACCGGTTAGAAAACAAATAAGGATACTCCAACGGGACTGTTTGCGAGACAGCCGCCTCTGTCACTAGCTCTCCGAACGGGCCAGTTATCCTTACTGTCGCCATAGGCAGACAGACACTGTGCTTTTCAAGCAGCTGCTTGATCCAAACTACCTTTCCCATAAAATCGGATGGCGTTACATACGACGGATGGACAACGTCCATCGTCGCTGCACTGTCACGAAGCACCCTGCACGGCTTTCCGTTTACCTGGAGCTCGTGAAGATAGGGACGAAGGAGCTTCAGGTCCTCGTCACTACCGTTCACGTACGAGAACACCACCCGCGGTTTCTTACATCTGGCCGCTGTGTGTCCCGGCTCCTGACAGTTGTAGCACAGGAACGGCTTCCTTGCCTCGAACTGCCCTGTTGGGCTTTTCCGCGCCTCGTCTCCGTTCGAGTGTTCTGCGCTCTTTTCTGGGACCTTTTGTCCTGCTTCGGGCTTCTCGGGCCCGTTTTCTCGCGAGCCGTTACCCTGTCGGAAGGTCTTGCGCTGATCGCTTCGGCCGGATTCGCTTTCCTCTCCGCTCAGCTTTCTACGCGTTGCGTACTCTTCGGCTAGCTCAGCGGCCCTTTCGACAGAGTCGACTCCCACCCTGTCCTGCACCCAGAGCTTGACTGACTGCGGAATGCTACGAAAGAACTGTTCGAGGCACACACACTCGACTACCTTGTCTCGGCTTTCGTACACTTCCTCGCTCTTCAACCATTCTATCAGGTTGGTTTTAAGCCCGTACGCGAATTCCGAGTAGCCCTCGCTGCTCTTTTTGGATGCGTTTCTAAACCTTTGACGGAACGCCTCGGCAGAAAGGCGGTACCGCTTCAAAAGGCTGGACTTCACCTTGTCGTAGTCGTCCGCGTCTCCAGCACTAAGGCGCGCGACAACCTCTGCAGCCTCACAGGGCAACAGAGTCAAAAGCCGTTGCGGCCACGTTTCTGGGGCGAAGCTCAACTTCTCACATGTCCTCTCAAAGTTAACTAAGAATAGGCCCACGTCTTCCCCAACTTTAAACGGCTGCATGAGCTTCTTCATTTGATACGACTCGGTCTCACTTGCTCGTACCGGAGCCCCAACTCTACTGTTCTGCGAGTTTAATCGCTGTTGTTCAATTTCGAGCTCTAGCCTTTTCAGCGCTCGCTCCTGGTCTCGTTCCTCTTTCGCTGCAGTCTGTGCTCGTTCCTCTCTAGCTGCAGCCTGTTCCTCTTTCGCTGCAGCCTGTTCTCGTTCCTCTCTAGCTGCAGCCTGTTCCTCTTTCGCTGCAGCCTGTTCTCGTTCCTCTCTTGCTGCAGCTTCACTCTTAGCGTTCTGAAGCAGTTCCCACGCAATTTTAATTTCCTCTGCTTCCGCGCTCTCTGAAATCGCTTTACTGATCTCAGATTTCTTCATCTTTTGCTCCACCTCCACACCCAATTCTTCACATAAACAGAGTAAATCTGTTCTCAGTAACCTCATCAGATCCATGATCGCTGCTTTTTAGCTTTGGCTTTGTTCTAAAACTTGTCGCGAGGTTATACCAAAACCTAGCGCACGAGTCAAACACTAAGGATTCCCAGCAGTTCAAAATTAATTACCCATAATCTGAAGCCTGGCGAATCTCAAAGCAAAGTCCAAACGCTCACCCGCAGATGTAGCACGATGTCGCATGGTCCGATCCCAACCGCTGCCAACCAGTTGTTCGAGGCGGGGCTTAGGCCGCACGTCCGGAGGCTTCCTGGCCTTTGACGACGGCCATTCCCCGAAGTGAAGAACCCAGGGGTCCAGTGGAGGTGGGAGAATTGGTAACGTAACGAGCGGTTTAATTACATGGTAGCGATACAGTCGTCAAATCCAAGAGAACAAATGGAGCCCTCACGCCCCGCCTTATATAGGGGTCCGTTTTCTCCCTCTCTCTCCGCCAGGGCAGCAGGTGCGACCGCCACGTGCTTTGCAGCTGGGTCCGCCGCGACGTAGTCAGAAATGAGTCATAGCCAAGGTTCTCCGCAGTTAGGCCAGGCCTCTCTCCCCTTCCGGAGCGCACGAACCCACACGCACACACACACACGTCCCGTTGACGTCACGGACGCGTTGAGACACGTTTTGGGCAGCCTTCGACAGGTGGGCGTCAGTCCGGAACACGTCGGGACTCGTTTCGGGACTCGTTTCCGCAGCGTTGAAACTCGGAAGAAGGTTGCCGAAGGTTCCATTCTTAACAGCGGGCACCCATTCGATGAGGGGATAGTGGTCGGCTGTCCGGATAGAAATGGCTGCCCGATGAATGTGAATAGCGATGGCAGATGATGGAGATGAGTGGCGGAGAGCACGGATGGCTTCCTGAGAATCTGTATATATTACGATTCTGGAGGAGGGTACCAGGGTGGAAGTGTTAACGGAGGTTAAGCAGTGCAGTATAGCACAAAGTTCAGCGTGACTAGAGGAGCAGGGGGTCATGAAAACTTGTGTACCGCGTCGATGACCGTCGACATCGCACCATGCCGTGCTGAAGATTGGCGTGGAGTTATTGTCCACAGCCGCGTCCGCGTAGAAAACTAGAGCCGATGAAGCGCGAACAAGGAGAGAGTGGAGATGTCGGCGAGCAAAGTCGCTGCGGCGGGCTTGCGCTTTTTCACCCATGTTCCGAGGGAGGGGACGGGGTGCCGTGAGAGGGCAGAGCTCCCATGGCGGGGGTGGGGTGGGTAAAGGTAGGAGGTGGTCGATGTTGTAACCTAGCTTACGCAGTGTGAAGCGCCCCGCTAGAGTGGCTCGGAGTCGAGTTTCTTGAGTTGCGATCTGGGTGGAGGCCAGGTCGTCAAGGCTGTTCATCTGGCTGCAGCTGGTGAGCGCATCGATTCGCGTGTATCTCGAAAGGCCGGTGACAATTCGTCGCAGTTCCCGATTAATTATTTCGAGCCGGAGTTGTTGGGTGCGGGTAAGGTGGTAGTACGGGTAGCCGTACATAATGCGGGACACCACAAAGGCCCTAGCAAAGATACGGAGATCATGTTCGTGCACCCCGCGGGAGCGGTGGGCTACCCTGTATAACAGGTGGTTCAGCTGTTTCGAGGTGCTGATGGTACGCTGAAACCAAGTCGCCGCCCGGCTGTCTTGGTCGAGGTGAAAACCAAGAATCCGGATGCTCGTGCGGCGTGAGATGGGAGTACCTGCGAGCGTGAGCTGAATGCACTGTTTTTCTGCTTCTTTTGCTGGTGTGCGATGACCGCCATGAATAACGACGAACTCCGTCTTGTCGGGAGCGGGAGCGAGGCCAACAGACTGGATGTAGTCGTGAATGATGTCGAGCCCAGCTTGAATGGCATCCTGTTGGTAACCGGGTGAGCCAGAGTGGGTCCACAACGTAATATCGCCGGCGTAGATTGCATGTTCGAGGTTAGGCACCTCACTAAGGCGGGGAGGAAGGCCAGCAAGGACGATATTGAAAAGTACTGGAGAAAGAACGGACCCTTGTGGAACGCCCACTCGGTTTGTATGGGTGATTCCGTGGGATGTGCCGACGTGAACAGTGAAAGTGCAATCTTCGAGGAACGCCGCGATGAAGTTGTATGCCCGACCGGTGATGCCTAGCTGTTGTGCCATTGAGAGGACGGAGGAGTGCGGGACGCTGTCAAACGCCTTGCGCACGTCGACCCCTGCCACAATACGAAGATGCGGTTATGATGTAGATAGCGTATCGTGCTGGAGGCGGCTCATGACGTCCTGAGTGGAGAGTCCAGGGCGGAACCCGTATTGCGATGGGCTGAGCAGCTGGTTGGACTCAAGCCACCACTGCAGACGGGCGTTCAGCATGCTCTCAACCGTTTTGCAGAGACATGATGTGAGGGATACTGGACGTAGATTTGTGAGAGACGTAGGTGGTTTGCCGGGCTTCGGAATAGGACATACCGTCGAGTGACGCCACTCGGAAGGGACGCACCCAGAATCCCACACCAGGTTGATCTCCGTCAGTACGGTCTCTTTTAGGGCGGTGGGAAGGTTGCGAAGTTGCCCGACGGTGATGTTGTCAGGGCCTGGTGCACTGTGTGTGTTTGCCCTATCCAGGGCGGCCTCGAGTTCGTGGAGGGTGAACGGGGAATCCAAGCCGATGGGCTCGGGAACAGGGTGAATACGAGTGTAGCACCCAGGGTAATGCCGAGATGGTTGTGGAAAAAAAGACATCAGACGCTCTTTCCGCTAGCTCCTCGAAAGAAACACCTTCGCGGAGGGCAACGGCAGCGGCAGGTTGTCTAGGTTTGCGGTCTCCAAGGAGAACGCGCAGAAGCCTCCATACTTTGGAGAGATGGGTATTACCGGAAACGGAGCTGCACATGTAGGTCCAGCGGTCAGAAGCCACTTCCGATGAGTAGCTCGAGATGGTGTCTTGCACCTGGCGCAAAACCCTGAGGAGCCGACGTGGTCTACCAGATCGGCGGTAGCGAGCCAACAGGCGTATGTTCTATTCTAAAACTCTCTAATGAGCGGTAAGAGACGCAGGAGGCCTGGCAGGCGGCAGTGCACAAGACGGCTCGTGCCGCCTCATGCTCCACACGCGCAGATCTCCAGCGATGTTGTCGCACGTGCAAAAAGACCACGCTGTACCGGGGTGTCATGGCAACGAGATATTTTTTTTTTTTCGCTCTCATACAGTTTCGCCGTTTGGCTGCGGGCGACACTATCAGCCGCGGGCGACACTGTCAGCCGCGGGCACGGTGGCCGCGGAATGATGCAGCCTTTCGGATGCCCGTCGAACGAACGCTATCTGATTCCTTGCGCCGCGCATTCAGCCCCGCCGTGTCCTCAGCTAAAGAGTTTATCTTACACCGTGATAAAGGGCTTTGAAGACCTTGATAAGGGCATTTTTTACAAGTACAGCCAACCATTGTCGTGGAAAGGCGCAAGACACGTGCCACTAGTGGGTGCTCAGCTGCCATTCGCTTCCAAGGGCCGCTCATTTCAGTGCTGCAACGCTATTTGCTTCCAAGGGCCACTCAAGACACTGGCCTCGTGCACTGGCGCATTTGACGCTACTTACAAGGAAAACGCAAACACATCGAGGGGCTTAAAAGGGCCATGAAACAAATTTTGGGCTGGGATAAATGATTTTAAATTGGGACTTTACTAATCGCATATCGTTTAGTTGGCCAAAAGAAAGAGGGTAGAAAGTCAAAGCCACCTTTTCGGTACGAACATTTGAAAATATAGCGGAGTATTTTGTACCTTCTTGCCTTCAAAAGCTGTCCGCCTTTTCACTATGATACATCCGCGGTTCCAAAAGCGCGTCAGCGGTGCCAACCTGACGTCAGTCGAGCCCGGCTCACGCATTGGACACGAGAACTGCGTCACTCGGACGTATGCGCTCGTCAACAATAAATCCGTCGACGAATATTCGGAATCGCGTTCGTGGCCAATGAGTGCCCAGACGGAACTTATCGTCACTGGGGAATGACAAGTTTTATGGTGTGCATAAAAAGCACGGTGGAAGCTAGGAGTCATCGCACCGGTGCCGACAAATGTCACGACGACGTGATTTCACGATTCGCATTTGAGTTGAGGATTAAAGCTAAGGAGGAAGTAGGAAAATCGTTTCATGACCCCTTTAAGCCGGTAATAATAATGATGACGATGACGACGACGACGATGATGATGATAATGATGACGTCGATTTCCACTCTTCCCTTTCAATCGGGCGGTCCCATGGTGTCATGGACCTAGCGTCTGGGGTTTACGCGACCCCTTTTCTGAATTTTTATCCGCCAATTTTCTACTCGCCTTTTGGTGTTTTTCACCACTCCCTTGATCTACCCTCCGCTGGCCTTCGGCGTAGCGTCAGCCACGTTGACGTTTTTTCGGCATGCAGATAATATAGGCTGGAATTTTCTTATTTTAATGATGGTAAACATGTAGCGTCGATTTTGACTGCGCCGTCTCTTCCAAACGAAGCGCCTCTTCTTTCACCCTCGTCCATATATCCGGCTCCTAGCTGTTATCCGCTGTGGTGGCCACAGGGTCTGCAAGGAAGCCGTACTTCTTCTCCAACTTGTACAGCCGCCTCCTTCAGCAAGTCTGCGCCCTAGTCATATACGTGGAGACAAACAGTGACGGACAGTGCACATAAATGCATGTATTAAGCTGCTTTACCACTGTTTGATGCCATGAATTCGAAAAAAAAAAAATAAAACGCCGTAACTGACTGAGAAAAGTTCCAAGCAATCTAGTCGGTATGAATTATTTTGTGATACTTGCTCTTATTGTCACGAATGGCACTTGATGAGGCGACGAATGAATGAGGAAAACTCAACGTTTAATGGGGCGAACTTGTGCACAAAACAAAATAGAAGAAGGCTAGCGTCGCAGGCGTCGAAACAGCATGATCGAGCGCTGGGGCGAGACTGACTCCGACACGATCCCCAGGCATCGAACCTCGGCCTTTTGCGTGAGAGCCAAACACGGTAACCATTTGGCCACGGGCGCGGTCGCTCGTAGACGGGCCTGGCATTGTATTCAAGCGCAGAAAGAAAGTACACTAGCTTTTTCCCCATGGAAATGCATTATTGGAAGTGAACTTTCGAATGGTTGCTGTCTGCTTCATTTTTCGACAGCACTCTAGGGAGAGTTGAGCCTTGGCGTACGTTATAATTAGGACTGGGCGCCGATTAAAAATTGCAACCCGGTTAACCGTCACCCTTTAATTGATTAATTAATCGATTAACCGGTTTTGTTCATTCCCGTGTATAATAGATTTTTTAAAGTAAGAATCACATTTTTGCCATTGCAAGATATGTAATTAACAGCGCAATGCACACTTTTGGACTTCAAATCAACCTTGATGTGTAGTTGAGTACAGTCAGAAGACACTCACACTCCCCAATGATTACTTCAGCCGTAGAGGCAAAGAGGTTCGTTAATAATCTCCGGTAATAGCAAACTCCCTTGATTGTTCACATAATCTCTGCTGTGCTCAACGTGCACACACACGGCGTTCAAGTGGCTGGGACACGTACAACCATCTCCAGTTGTTTGGAGTTACAAATTTCGCCCCTTCAGTTTACTTTAGGTCACAATTTAAGCTAACGTTTGCCTTCATACGGGTGTACTCGTCCGCCCTAAAAAAAAATTTTTTTTCGCTTAAAATTTATATTTTGACACGCGTGTCCCAACCAGACTGTTTTGAAAAAACTTTTTTTTTTCTTTTCAGGGGCCCTTTAAGGTGAAACCCCACCCTCACTTAGTATGATTCTAGAACAAGAGATGGCGCTCGCATCGTCATCCAGACCTAGACATGAGCAGATAAAGTCGTGTATGATGGCGCCTCGATAGAGTGTGCATTTTGCCTTCTCTTTGATTTTGTCTTCCCTGGTCATTGTTTAGTTTCTCCAAACTTGATGTTTCTACGAGGTGTGATCCGGTTTGTTTGCAGTGTCATGCAGATGGAGGATTTGATAACCGACGGCACCGTGCGCCCAAGAACGTCGCTTTTTGTTTGTCATACTTTTTTGTGTTTTGTATTTA
Source organism: Ixodes persulcatus (assembly GCA_013358835.2). NCBI lineage: Eukaryota > Metazoa > Arthropoda > Arachnida > Ixodida > Ixodidae > Ixodes > Ixodes persulcatus. The sequence continues at coordinate 26,119 of JABSTQ010007693.1, forward strand.
CTGCCCGCCCTTTTTAATGCTTCGATCATCATCTTAGGAGCCTCTATTAAAAAAAAAAAAAAATTATTTTTGGCAATGACGCGTCGCGCTTTCTTTTCCTCGGCGAATCAGCCTGGAAATAAATTACGTGCCCCAGCGAGGAGCGTTGCTTTGTCGAACGTCGATAGACTACGCCGGCCCTCATGCAGCGGAAGCATCCGTCCGATTGAGATAGAAAGAAAACTACAACAAAAGCGTCGGGAAGTCGTCACAACGTGCGAAACGCCCCACTGCCCTATCTTTGGTGGTGTGGAAGTGAGGAGAAAATCATTTTACAATACATCTGTTGTAGTTTCTTCTTTTTTTTTTTTTTTGTTATTGCGGTCCGGGTTTATGCCTACTATTACGTTTTGTTATTATACCGCCAGTTGTTTAAATTTTCAAACGACAGATTCTCAATTTTTCTTTTTGATCTATAATAAGTCAATAATTAGCACAAAAGCATTGTTAAAGCTTCATTGTTAAAGGGGCTATGCAACAATTTTTTTACTTTGCGCAAATACCGCTTAGAACGGATCCCTGACGTTAATGACCTATGAAACACGCCTTAGTTTTTCACCCGACGCATTAGAAGTCCCAGAAAAAAATTAAAAAACAACGAGCAGCGTTCACGCCCTCAACTCGCAGCCAGAACAAGCGGCCACGTGATCTGGAGCCGATTATATGCCGCCAATGTTGATCATAGCCACGCGCTGGGGTTGGCAAAGCACAGGACACGCGCTGAGTTCCAGACATTGTTATGGCTCGGCTATTGTCGTCGTTGCAGCGATTGGACACGGGCCACTACTCGAATGCTTCTCGAGCTATCAATTATCACGAGCCTAAATCGAGTGCCCACGCAATGCTCGGGTCCAATCTATGAACCGCATTCAAATATCGTCATACGGGTGTACTGCGATCAACGTTACTAGATTACCTCAGTTGTGGAACTCCCGCGGAGGGGGGTACCCCCCCTCACTCACCTCAATCCGCCTAGAGTCGTTCGAAGCGCCATCTATATTTTCGTTTCATAACTGTGCATTCTGCTGAAGCGCCAAATGGCGATCACAACGCCGCCATTTCTCCCGCAGCGGTCACTCTAGGAACTGCACGTGACATCTATTTATGGCTTCAATCGGGTTACAGGGGTTCACCCCCGTCCCCCTAGCGGACGCGCCGTTAATATCCCCACAGTTAAAATGCGCCTAGGTCGGGACGCGCTACCTGAAATCCCCGCTGAGGCATGGTTGTATAAAAACAATATTAATTGTGCTGCAAAACCTTGAAAACTAAAAATTTTAGAAAACATCACCCGCCCCCATTTTGTACTAATCTCCAATAAAAGTTACTAGAAAAAGAGTTTTTTTCGTTGGTTTTTACGTTTTAGTGACGTTGAAACGAACGTATCCCGATTCAGTTACCAAAGCAGCCGTCCGGCGGCGCGTCGAGCGAATCTGGGCGAGTCGTGGTGAGTGAGGGGGGGTACTGTTGGTGCATGCAGCGTCTATGAACAGTTCCGTAACTGAGTTAATCTAATAACGTTGACTGCGATCCCCGCGTTACGTCATCGAATTTTGCAAGGGAGAGATTGAATGAAAATGATCGCTTTTGTCCTTGAAATTACACCGCAACAAAGGAGTTTCTTGGCCAGTGGCATTGCATGCGAGTATCCTTGAGTCCCACTAGTGCCAGTAAGCTCGTGTAAAGTGAAAAACATTCCAATTGAATATCGTTGCACAGCTCCTTTAAAGGATGCTCCTCTATTCTTGCGCCCGTCTTAACGCATATTTTGAACTTGTCCTTGCAGAGCCTTATATTTCCTTCCCTGTGGAAGTACTCTATTACTGTGCCAGTACATAAGAATGGCAGAACGGATGACGTAAAAAATTGCAGACCTGTGTCGTTGCTATCCCCCTTTGCTAAGGTCTATGAAATTGTTTTATTTGAGCGCATTTCAAACTTTTTTAAGCATAAGATAAGCCCTTCACAACACGGCTTCATGCGTGGAAGGTCTGTTGAGACAAACCTTGTATCTTTTTTAAATTTTGTTTCGCCTACTGTGTGTCAACGTGGACAGGTAGACGTTGTGTATTTTGATCTTTGACTGCGTTTGACTGCGTCGCGGCTGCGAGAAACCAGGACATCCCTGCTGCTTATATCGCGTGCCAAGATGGTTCCTTGAATTGGATTCCACGCTTCATAGGAAGCACAGATGTGCCGGTGACTCGCTTTCGGTTCTAGACGCAACGCAGTCAAACGCACTCAAACGCAAGTGTCTGAACCGGCCTTAAAGCTTTTGACCTAGTAGACCATTCGTTCCTTGCACACAAACTAGAATCCTACGGTGTGAGTACCTCCCTTTGTTCCCTGTTTTTAGATTATTTGTCTAAGAGACACAATTTTGTTCGTGTTCTTGGACATCACTTTCGGCCTTATGTTTCTTCTTCGGGTGTGCCGCAAGGCTCCATACTTGGGCCGATCTTTTTCAATTTTTTTATTAATGATTTGAGCTCAATTGTTCGCAATTCGGTGGTCTTGCAATATGCAGATGATGTCAAGTTATTTAGGCAGATCATATCCTTAGAGACTGTGAAAAACTTATGGAGGATGTTAGGCGTGTGTGCAATCGGTGTCGTCAGAACATGCTAACGCTCAATCCTTCTAAAACCGTTATTATGTCTTTGTCTAGAAAGGTAGAAAAAATTGACTTTTGTTACCAGATTGGCAATGATCCTCTGCGAGGAGCCGAGTGCACGCGTGATCTTGGTGTATACATAGACTCTTCGTTACACTTTGCTGTACATGTTAACAACCTTATAAATGGCTCTTTGCGTAAGCTGGGAGTAATTTCTAGAATCACGCGTGAGTTCTCCACATCAACCTCTATTCTACGATTATATTTCTCGTTAATCCGGACCAAGTTGGAGTTTTCCTCTGTGGTCTGGAATTGTATTAGTCCTACGAGCCAAGAGATGATTGAAAATGTTCAAAAGCGTTTTTTTTTCGAATTGTTTACGATCGTTACATTGGTCGTACTGTTTATTATTCCTATGCGAGACTCTTGGAACGATGCAAATGCCCTACTTTGAGTTCTAGACGGCGTGAGCGTGATCTTGTTTTCTTGTATAAATGTATTCATGGATTACTTGATTGCCCAGATCTCACATCTGCTATTAATATTCACGTGCCGAGTCGAGTTTCGCGGGTTTCTTCAACTTTCCATGTTAATCACATCATCCAAACCAGTCCCATGACCCGTATTCAGCACTTCTACAATACCCTCAGGGGAGCAAATATTGATGTTTTTAACCCAAATTTTGTAGCTTTTAAGACTTTTGTAACTAACCTGTGAATATTTTGTTGTGCATCATTACCAAGGCGTCAAGCTGTTTATTTTTACAAAACATGGAGGATGGGGAACACCTATCGACATGGAGGTTTTATAGTACCATTGAGTGGTCCAAACCTACTCCAGAATAGCTCTCAATACTCATTTTTAGCGAAAAAAAGAGTACGTTCAGTGCAATATTTTTTTCTGTTTTTGCAATGTTCAGCTTGGTAAATGCATTAAAGGGCTCGAGGAGCTGTCGCATATTATACACATAGCAAATACAACGAAACAATCACAAAATAACTCAGGACACTCTTTTATTTGGCGTGATTAGATTGCCTGCACGCGGGTCGTCAAAGATAAAAAAATAACGTTGGATTACAAATTTGTGTTCTGCGGTTAACTATTGAGCGTGTATTTGGCAGTGTAGCTGTTGTTGTTGTTTGTATTTTTGTGGACTTACTAGGGGTTCTATAGCGGCGAGAAGTTTTGGTGGCGCCCTCCTGTGGTTCCCCTTTGTGACGTCATTACCTTGCAAACAACAAGTTAGATGGTGTTTGTTATTAGCATGGTGGAAGCTTGAAATCATTGCGCTCTTAAAGGAACACTGCCAACACCGTCAAATTTAAAGTTCTTTCATTCCTCTTATTTCCGTCGATGAAAATCCCCTTTCCGACGTCATAGTCAGCGTTCGGCCAATCGTGGAAGGCCGACCACAGCGACGCTTTCGGTCGCGCACGGGGCTAATAGCAAACAGCACATAAAAATGAATGGCGACGTTAGAAAAATTAGTTTACATATTTTGCGCAACCGCTGTACAGGTGCGCGGCATCCGTTCTTCGTTTTACGCTAGCTTTGAGCGCAGCTAAGCTCAAGGACACGAAGTCAAAGCTGTGGAAGGTACTGACAAAATACGTGGTGTGTAGTCTCGATTTCCACCTCTCAGGAGTCAGGGCGAAGAGGGTAAAAATCCGCAGACAACATCTAAAGGGAGGCGCCGCCGCCCCCTTGCTTTGGCGACACAGACGGCCCAATTGAAGCAGGAGAGAACTCATAAGTGTCAGGCATGGGCATACCCTCTGTAGCACTTTGAATAACCATCGAATACGTATGCTTGATTGTATCCTGCGATGGGCTAAACCCCAAGCTGCAGCCTGTCGGGTGCCATCACGCGCCAATTCAAAATACACGTGTTATATTGTTTCTTGAATACGCAGGAGGTTTTTAACGGGCTCGCAGCTGGACCCGGCGGGTCGTTGCCTGGTAGCAGTGTTGTATACCGCTGGGGTAGACAAACTATAAATGTAATATTTGGCTCCACAATGAGGTCATCAAACAATTTGCGAGAGCCGCAGATCGCGACGTTCAGTCGGCCTCGTCTTTCCATGGCGAACGTCACAATCTTGATAGCGTTTGTTATACGTCACACGCGGCACTTGACCAATCGCCACAGGCGACAATCTCGCTGATCAGCTAGCCGATGGAGGTGTTAGCCCCAGGTGCCTATTGAACCGCGGCAACTAACGTAAAACGCTGATAGTTATATATTCCCATCAACAGCAAAAAAGACACTGCCACAAGCTTGCCGCTTCAGCAGCGAAACCAATCTCTACAGATCTGGAGAGGTAAGATGTGCTGCAATGTTGGAAAGTATGTGCGTCTTCCTCGGACGAAGGCAACGTAATAATTTGAAAGAACCTATGGTGGGAGAATGTAGAGTAGAGCACTGGACGGGCACGGCCTGCCCGAAAGCTCAACCCCCCGATCGACGCGCGGGCCGGAGCCGGGTCGCGAAGCGTATGTATCTCTCAAGCCCGGGCCGGGCTCGGGATTGTTACAAAAATATTTTGGGCCAAGCCGACAAGCAAAGCCGGGGCCAGCCAAGCCAACCAATCCAGGTCGGGCGCGGAAACGTTTTAAAATATTCAAAACACGACTCGGCCCTCTTTTATATTACCCCTGTCAGGCTGGTTAGGAAAACTTAATCGGGATCACCTCTGCAAAACTGGTTGTATGGGTCGGGCTCCTAATCAGATTTTAAAACTCTGTCGGGCCCGGGCCGGGCTCGGGCTAAAATTTTAAGAACATTTGTAGCCCAGGCCGGGCTCGGGCCATTGACCCAATTGGCCGGGTCAACCGGACCTGGGATCTCTGCACGTGCCCCTTTCAATCTCGATGAATATCGCACCGGCCTATGGTCTTGGTAACACTACTGTGTGATGCTTGTAAAATACCACAGGCTAAGTTTCACAGTGTACCGGCTAAATATTTCAGCTACAGCGCTAACCATGCCGCAATATATGGGGAGCCCGACCTCACGGCTTTGGTGTAGTGCCTAATTTGTTTTTGGTTTGTTTTCTAAGCCCGTCTATTTAAAAAAGGAAAGACCATGTAGCTTTCGATGAGACAACAAAACTTTATCCATAGTTTTTATTTATTTAATTTAGCACGATTTCTTTATTTCACAAATAAACACGACGTGAGATCGCGTGCAAGTCCGAATAATTAGAGAATACACGTTTTTTTTTTTTTTTGTTAGCTCGATGTGACGATGCTAAAAGTTATATTAACAAATTTTGCTAATGTTTCGTTTCCATTTTACAGCTCCGTGTCAAATCGAACAACCTGTTCCGAACAAGGGCCAACGCCATCATCAAGCTCATCAACCTCGAGTCTACTTAATCTGCCCAGCATCATCGCCAAAAATCCAAGCTATGGAAACTCCACCTGTATCTCAAATAATAAGCTACCAACACAGTTCAGGTTAGCACTCTTCAACTCAAGTCGAAGGTAGAAGAATATTTTTGGTTGGGTATTTCATTACCAAAATCCGTAACCTTGAACGCCATGATTGCCCGAAGGATACGCTTGGCACATTTCGATTCGTACATGCGCTAAGGCAGGCCTTATGCCCTTTGTTTACGTTTGTGTGCACGCACTGCAATGAAGAACGGGTCATTTCAACTAAGCACTCGAAGTAAACCAACATCAACGAGGCAGCTGCAATGGGCACGTTATGCATCGGAAATGGGTTCAGCTCAATAGAAGAAATATTCTCTCTCCTGAACATTCCTTGCATGTCGCCGACAGCATTCAGCAAATATGAAGAGAGCGTAAGGCTGAAGAGAGAAGACATTTTGCTTTCTGAAATGGTCGCGGCTTGAAAAAAAGAGCACAGAATGGTGTGCAAATCCGGAGGCTACACTGAGGATGGATTGCCGTACATAACTGTCGTCGTCGATGCTGGATAGGCCCACCGCAGTTAGGGCCACCGATACACGTCAAGCTCAGGTGTTGCTGTCATCATTGGCTCATTAACAAATAAAATCCTATACCTCTTTGTTTGTAACAAGTATTGCAGTACTTGCAATTTCCACATGAGCAAGAACGAGACTCCACAAAATCATGCCTGCTTCAAAAGTGGGACGGGCCTTCAACTGCAATGGAGTCTATTATCATCGCCGAAAGATTTTGAGAAAGCCGCGAGATGTATGGCCTAAATACGGAAGAGTTGTGGGGATGAAGATTCCAATGTCGAAAAGGCCCTCAAAACCAGTGCTGAATATGGAAGGATGATAACGAAGGTGGCTTGCATTGACCACGTCATTAAGATCTACATCAAGTCACACTATGGCATTAGGAGCGTAGGAGGAAGTCACGCAAAGCATTTGACAGATGTTAAAATATAAAGATTGACAGCCGCGGCAAAGGGAGCTATCTCTGCAACCTATGCGCTCAAGCAGACAACTCAAAGGCTCGCGAGCAATCTGCGAAATGGATCAAGATATGTATTTGGAACGCATGGCAACAGCTCCCCTTACTGCTGTCAATAGCATCAGCAGCAAGGATCAACCACATTTGAAGATTTACCGTACACGCTACAAAGAGACCTGATGAATACTGCAAATAATCTCGCCGATAAAACTTCTGCGCTTACTGAGAACTCTTCAAGTAATTTGGCGGAAAACTACATGTCTGTAGTCTCCAAATTTTCTGGCGGAAGAGTAGGTGCTGCGTTCTCGTAGTATCGACGTCAGGTGACACCCATATAGAAGTTGTCCAGCGTGATGAGAACTTCTGGAATTAACACATGCTTCTACGCCCGTTGCGGCTTCCCTTTCTAATGGACCAGCTACCGATGCACTGCGGAACGTACGGGCGTATGCGCCTGCCTCCACATGACACATAGAATACCTTTGCCGAGGACAAATTACGGCACACAACAATTGGCATATTTACTACCTGATATACTAATCAAACATCCAAACATTCAAGAAATTATTCCAAACTCTGGGTCTAATTACAGGTATAACTATTTATTCAAAAAGTACCTTCTATTATGCGCAACGAAATACATATTTAAACATATGTTTATAATAAATTAAACCACTTTTTGTACGTCTGTTATAATATATTGTTTATAAATGCCTTCTCTTTGCCATATATTCAACTACACCAACGATGTTGTAACTACAGTATAAAAATTGTGTACTTTTCCTTTCCTATTCACTGTTTATTGTTGGTAATTTGTGTGCGTTTTTTTCTCTTCGTGATGAGCTGAGCATTGTCAACCGGCAACGGGGCCACGTTGGGCAGAGCATTTCTGCCATTTGCACACCCTGTTATCGGAGACCTGTAAAGTCTGAATGAACAAATACACAAACAAACATCCAGCGTCACGCTTGTTTTTCTGATATCGATAGCCCGCACTCCGCGCAAGCCTTCAGGCGTCTGACACCCAGACCTTGGGGGTTATTTTGGTCTTACATGTAGCGCTCCAAACGATGCACGTCGACAAACACGATTAAAAACCATTCCTGATCAGCTGGCGCCATCTGTGTTTGTTAACACGAAACTGTGGCTTGACGTAACTGAATGGGAAAGGTTTTATGCCCTATAATGAAGTAAGCGTGCAACCTATCGATATGCAATTTTCATCCAATGCAATATCAGGAAACGTTTCGCACGTTAATGTCTCAAAATTTGCTTTCGTTCACACACATTCGTTTTTATAACGCAGAAAAGCAATGCTATTTTTAACTTTATTTTTTTTATTTTGAAACCTGAAATGTTTATTTAGTTAAATTTACAATTTTTGTGATTGTAGTGTTTCATAGACTAGACATATAACGTTTCGTATGAATTGGATAACTGTAGCTCAAGAAAATAAATGTTACATTTTGAAAGTGAGGTCCATTAAAATATAAATGTCAAAAAGGCTTCTAGAGATAACCCTATACTCTAGACATTGAATTGTTAATGGATGGCAGCTCTTTAATTTGGTATAAGGGATATAATTCTGCATAGCATACATAAACAGTTTAAGGCTCTCAAAAATAAGCATATTGCCTTGATCGGTGGGGTTGCACCTTAAAGGGTTAGTTTCCCCAGGATCATGTCCCACAGCAAACAAATGACGACACAGAACTTTGGACAGCTACCGCCATCTATGAGCGACGGCGGCAACCTTTCGAGCCTTTTCACTCTGGCTTGCCGACCTGCGGAAGGCCGTTACTTCATTCCCACCATAGTACAGCTTCGCTGGTCTTCCTTCTTCACCAGACTGAAAAGGCTGAAAGTGTTTTACTTTTTTTTTGTTTGTTAAATTTTAAGCGATTAAGCGCCCAAAAATTTGATTGCGATTAAAGCATTCATTGATAATCAGTAGGTTGATCGATCAAGTACCCAGCCCTAATTATAATAACTCTTTGTGTTGGGTGAACATAGATTTATGTGGAAAACAAACAGAACATTGTAATGATCATACTACATCGTCCGTCGGGCTCAAGACCCGGAAGAAACGGTACACACGTTAGACAGGTTCGGGAGTCGAAAAAGCGCTCGAGCCACGCTCGTCGATCTCTTTAATTCTGCTATTGCAGTCTTTTGCCACCTGGTATCGCTACGGCTTGTGACACTCCTCCGCCCTTAGTAAAAAAAACCTATAACACTACCACGTGTGATCACGTCAACTGGGGACACCACGTACTCACACGTCAACTGGAGAGTACCGACGCGGGACTCCTCGTGGTTTGGAACTCCTCTGTAGTGGCGGGACGGAGGCCGGGGTTCCTGGGGTTGACTGAGAAACGCCGGTCGCAGAACTCGTTAACACCGATGGGTCGTTGGGAGGCGCAATGGAAGTTGAGGGACTGGGCCAGGACGTGGGGTCCATGCTGCGGTTGCCAGCTTGGAAATCCGGGCATCGATGTCCTGCTGTAGCGGTCGGGCAACGCAGGCCGGGGTACTGAAGTGACGTGCGTGGGTGCCGCTGACGTCTCGTTGCGAGGCCCTAAGGTGGTCCCCATGGCGATGCCACATGGTCCGATTTGGCAGGCGCACGTTCAGGGACGAAGCGCCTACCGCAGAGGCTACATGTCTGGCAGGCCAAGGAGCACCCGGTCGGAAGTTCCTGGCATACACCGGTGCTCTAACTTCCGCCAAAGGGCCGGGAGGACAACCACTGTCGGCGTAAAGCTTTTGCTTGAGCTGCTTCAGCAGTGCAGTGGAGCGCAGGTTGGAACGCATAACATCCAACGGTATCTTTATCATGCGGCCCATAGGCAGCTCACATGGGGCACGGCCAGTGACTTCGTGTGGCGTGGTCCGATAGTGAAACAGAACTCGGGCCACTTGCGTGCATAAATCCCCGTCTTGGCACTTCTTAAGCTTCGTCTTGACAGTTTGCACCACCCGTTCCGCGGCTCCATTGAAAGCTGGGTGGTACGGAGGGACCATCATCCGACGGATTCCGTTCCTGGACAGGAACTCCAGGTACTCGGCACTGGCAAAAGCTGGGCCATTGTCCGAGACGATCAAGTCTGGGAGTCCCTGGGTGTCGAAGACCAGTCACAATGCAGCGATGGTCACCGCTGCGTCAAGGAGTAATCTCAATGCGTCAGGGTGCTCGTTGGCGTTCCCGGCAGATGTGGCATTGCTGCATGTGATGAGCAATGTCTTTGCTCAAACCAGGCCACCATCTTCATCTTCTCTATCCCTGGATGGCTTGCATGCAGCAGTTGAACAACCCGAGGACGTAGGACCTGAGGTATCACTGCCCTGGATCCCCAGAGTAAACAGCCCTCCTGCAGGCTCAGCTCAGCACTTTTGTGGGTAAAAGGGCTGTATTCCTTCAACTGGTGGAAGGCCTGACCTCTTCCGACGACTCTAAAGACTTCGGACATAACCGTGTCCCTACTGGTCGCTTGAGCCAGTGTTGTCCTGGAGAGTACACCCGGATAAGCTTTCTCCAGCAATAAGATGTCTGCTGGCACCTGCTCATTTGCTGGAACCACTGGCAGCGGAAGCCTACTGAGGGCATCCGCATTACCGAGAGCCTTCCTGGGCCGATAGACCAGCTGGTAAGTGTATGCCGCCAGTTACAAAGCCGATCTCACTATCCGTGGTGAAGGTTGAACAGGGACCACCTTGCTAGCCGCTGTTAGAGGCGGGGTTTAAGCCGCACGTCCGGAGGCTTCCTGGCTCGTGACGACGACCATTCCCCGAAGTGAAGAACCCAGGGGTCCAGTGGAGGTGGGAGAATTGGTAACGTAACGAACGGTTTAATTACATGGTTGCGATACAGTCGTCAAATCCGAGAGAACAACCGGAGCAGCCTCACGCTCCGCCTTATATAAAGTCCGTTTTCTCCCTCACTCTCCGCCAGGGCAGCAGGTGCGAGTAGCAAAACGCCGCCAAGTGCGTTGCAGCAAAGACCGCCGCGTCGTAGCCAGAAGTGCGTCGTAGCCATGGTTCTCCGCAGTTAGGTCATGCCTCTCTCCCCTTCCGGAGCGCACGAACCCACACGCACACACACACACGTCCCGCTGACGTCACGGACGCGTTGAGACTCGTTTTGGGCAGGCTCCGACAGGTGGGCGACAGTCCTGAACACGTCGGGACTCGTTTCGGAACTCGTTTCCGCAGCGTTGAAACTCGGAAAAGGTCGCCGAAGGTTCCATTCTTAACACCGCCAAGACAAGAACAGTGGCTTGCGGTCAGTGATTGCTTCAAACTCTCTTCCCCACAGGTTATGATGAAACCGCTCAACGCCGTAGACCAAAGCCAGGGCTTCTATGTCTAGCTGGATGTAATTCTGCTCAGCGGAGGGCAGCCGGCGTGAAGCGAACGCCACAGGGTGTTCAAGTCCATCGCTGTCTCGATGCGAGAGTACGGCCCCAATTCCGTATGGGGAGGCATCGAGCGCGAGGACCACAGGTTTGGCCGGATTGAAATGGACCAGCACTGGAGCCTGTGTCAGCAGAGACTTGCTCAGGCGAAACGCATTGTCTTGTTGCTTTCCCCAGGTCCACTTTTCCCCCCTCTCGTAGCAGGAGATGAAGTGGATGAATGTGTCCAGAAAGTTTTTTTTTAGTCTGTTTAGACAATACATTTTTTTAGCAGTACCAAGGCAAAAAACCAGAAGGTCTGACGAGGCCTCGGTACCGCTACATAAATGGAATATAAAAAAAGACAATGAAACTCGTCGACAGCAGAGCACACTAAAACGAGAAGCGCTCTTAAATAAAATATAATGAATAACAAAATATACATATCAATGTCATTTATATAGTACACATTTTGATACTATAAAACTATACTATAATACTACAAAACAAGAAAGCATACAAAAAAAAACAAAAAAAAAAGATAGCAAAGAGGATGAAACAAGACATTTCAGATCAGTTTGTAACATTTGTGGGCAACAGAGTTTCTTTCACTAAGCGTTTGTATGTGTTTAGTGATGTATTTCACGTAATAAGTGTATGAAGATAAGTGTGTGTATTAAGGAAGTCTGGAATTTGAAATGAGAGTGTTTGTCTGCCCATATTGGTCCTGATTTTGAGGAGTATATACTTGTCATTTCGAGTGTTGTAATGGTGGTCGGGTCTAGTGCATGCAGATGAATAGCTAGATTGTTGAAGTCTATGGTCATGGAATATGTCCAGTGGGCAGGAACCACCGGTAGAAGTTGATGAGCCCCAAATAGCTTTGGAGCTCCTTCTTATTTTGGAGCTGCGGCGCACCCCCACTGCCTCCACCTTCTGGGGAGCGGGAGCCAGGCCGTCCTTCGTGATGACGTGGCCTAGGTACTCCGTTCCGGGAGCCATGAGAACACATTTTTCGACCTTGAGCTTCAGGCCTACTTCTTGAAGCTTGGTGAGGACCCGGTGAAGATTCTGGATGTGGTCCTGGTCGTTGACCTCGGTGAGCAGGATATCGTCCAGGTACACTGCCCCGTGCTTCAATCCCCGGAAGAGCTTGTCCATCTCTCGCTGGAAGATGGCTGGGGCTGAGGCTATGCCAAAAGGCAGACGCGTGTACTGCAGAAGTCCCGTCGGCGTGGAAAGGACAACATATTTGCGGGGGTCTTCGTCCAGTACCACCTGCTGATACGCGTCTCTGAGGTCTAGTTTGGAAACCTTTTCTCCACCGAAGACTGACGCCCACAAATCCTCAGTGAGGGGTAGGGGGTACTGCTCAAGTACTGTCACTGGGTTGATGGTAACTTTAATATCTCTGCAGATTCTGACACTTCCATCTTTCTTTAGCATCGGTACGATGGATGCAGTCCATGCAGAGGTATTTACCGGTGTCAGGATGCTCTCTCGCTGCAGGCGCCACAGCTCTTGCGACACTTTATCCTTGAGTGTGAAGGGAAGGGGCCTTTGCTTGAAAAATCTGGGACAGGCATCAGCCGGAACGTGCAGTCTTGCTGCAGTGCCCAGAAAGGTGCCCACACCTGGCTTGAACAGCGCCTTGAAGTCGTGCAGCAGCCTTGGCACAGCGGTCGGTGCAGAGACAGCAGCCTTCTTGGACTGCGACAGCTGAATTCCCAGAGCCTGGATCCAGGTTCGGCCAACCAGCGTGGGTGACGACCCCCTTGTTACAAAAAGGGGCAGGCCTGCCTCCTTGCTGCCAAAACAAACGCTGACTTCGGCCATACCCTGGACAGGGGAAAGCTGGCCCGAGTAACTGCGCAGCATGACGTCAGAGGCCTGGACTGGCACGGACGGTAAAGTTTTCTTTAAAAGCTTCCCGCAATGTCCGAAACGCTGGCCGCTGTATCCAGTTCCATGCACAAGGGCTAGCCACAAACTTCGAAAGTGTCCAGGAAAGGCGGGACCGACTGGTTGGTGGCGTCCAGGCACCACATTTAAAAAATCTGAGTGTCTTCGGTGACGATATGAAGTTGAGCTTGGATAGGTGCCAGACGTTTTTGTCCGCGTGCCAACCCCGGTGTGGCTGCGCGCCTTTCCTACGGCGGTTGTCTCGGCCGCGAGCTGGGGCCGTCCTTTCAACTTGTGTCGGACCGCTGGACTGCCGCTGCTTCGCTCTACATACACGGGCAAGGTACCCTTGCTTACCACACAAGTGGTACAACGCTTGCTTGAACGGGCAGATGTGCAGCTGGTGCGCGTCGCCGCAGCGAGGGCAGAAACCGCCCCCGTGGCCGCCATCTTGTTTGTGTGGAGCACCACCGCTGGTAACTCAGACGCTGGTTGCGCTGGTCCTGACGAGCGGGAAATCTCGGCAGCGTCCCGAGAAGCAACCTCCAACGCCGACGATGCTTTCACGGCGTCGTCAAACGAAGGGTGCGGCAGTTCAAGGAGCCTCGTTCGCATGGTGGTGTCGTCGATACCGCAGAAGAGTCGAACTCGAAGCAGCGAGTCAAGCTGCTCGCCGAAACTCCAATTCATTGCAAGGCCGCGGAGCGCAGCGACCGTATAACGGCATAACGTGCTGCGGCTCCTCCCCGGGCTGCATGGTGCTGCTGCGCCGGCGGTGTTGGTTTGCCGGTGCCGGCATGCGGTCGGGCGGGCTCGAATGACCTCTTCACCAGTGTAACGATCGTACTACGTCATCTGTTGGGCTCAAGACCCGAACGAGGACACGTTTGGGAGTCGAAAAGCACTCTAGCCACGCTCGTCGTTCTTTTTTATTCTGCTAGTGCAGTGTTTTGCCGTTTGGTATCGCTACGGCTTTTGAGAGACATGGCTCCCCCTATAGTTCAATGTCGTCTGGCATCTATGAAGCTAAGATGAATAAAGAAGAGGTGAATACTGTTGAAGTCGGCGCAAGTATGCGAGGGAGCTGATTGAATTTTCTATGCTGTGTTGCAAATGATAAGAGATGGGCAACATCGTGAGCAACTTAGGGCAAGACGACGGTGAAGCCGGGATGAACCGCTTGATATCTGACCTGGATGAGCAGTCGGGAGAGCAGAAGGCGGACGCAACTGACGGGGACTTTAGCAGCTACCCCGAAGGTGACGACATGGCTGCGCTAGAAGTTCTACCCATCGGGAGGGGCGCTAAATCGACGAGGTCAGCTCCTTCCAGGCCAGGAGTGGACATGGCTGCAGCGACAACATCCGCGACGCCGCCGCTCATCTGGGCCACCTCGATGCTTCCCGCCTCTCCCCCAATGCTGTCCCGCGACTCTCCGTCGCCCAGACAAGAGGCCCTGCTTCACGAAACAAAGAAGCGGCAGATGTTGTCCAGGAGAAATGCGGTGGCGCTGGAGACTGCACATCTGCAACCTCAGGTGAAAGATATGTTCGCAGGGGGTTGGCTATTCTTGTTGAAATCTATGAGATCCACCTTTTTTCAATCATGGTTTCAAAGGTCAGGGACGAATTTATGGGTCAGGCCAGCACCGCCTAGGGTCAAAACTGGAGCGCTCCTCTCGCGAGGGCCACGGCTGGAGACGATCGAGTCGGGTCCGGCACCTTTGGATAGCGCTGATGTCAAGGCATCGCGAGTGGATATACCGTCCGAAAATACAAGCTTTTATTATTATACACAAGTGTTTAGTAATATAAACAAGTTTTTATCAATATAGACAAGCTTTATTCTCTCGAAAATCGTTTAGAAATGACGGACAGGCTAGGAAACAAATTTTGTTAAACAGGGACCATTCGGGCGCGGCGAAACAGCGCTGAATTGTAGGGATCGCGAGTAAACGCACCTTCGTAGCTACACGCTTCTATTAACATAGTCTTTTTGTTATCTAGAATGAGAGCCACGCATACAAATCAAGCTAAATGACTGGCACTGGCAAATTAATAAGGTATATAATTATTAATGTGCAGCGGGAGAAAAATGCGTTTAATAACGATTGCATCGGTCGTTATACACGTATTATTCTCCAGCTGCATCGGGAAAGGTTGGGTTTATATTAAGCGAACTCTTTTAGGGCCGGTTGCACCAACGTCGCTTACCTTAACCCAAAGCGGCTCTTTCCTAAGTCGGCTTAGCGCCCTAAACCGAGCTCGGGTAAGCACGGGTTTAAATTCCGGTTGCACCAACGTTAACCCGGCCTTTACAGACGCGCCCCTAGCTAAACGCTGGATTTGCCTAGGGAATGCAGGGACAAACAGAGCGAACTAGGGAACGCTCAGAGGGACGAATACGATTGGCGGAGAGGAATCTCGTGATGTAAACAAAACACCTGCTGGAGTAGCCGTCGTCGGGGTCTGCTTTTCGCTATATTTCTTCGGTGAGTAACGAATTAAAGGTCTCCAAATTCAATCATTTTTTTCGCTTAACTTTCAAAAACAGGAGTCAACGCTTTAAATAAACACAAATGCTCTTTACATCTGAGATTGTGTGTTTATTATCAGTTGATAACAGAATATTTTGACAGTGGCAGTAGTTTTCATGCTCACATTTTGAGATAAAGGAGCCATCGGGGGCCCCAAATCTCACCGAACGCGAGAAGGACGCTCTACTCGCTACATCGCTGAAGACAAAACATCATCGAGAATAAGTAGGCAGGTAAGATGACTACTAAAATCAAGTCATGCCTGAGACCGATGAAGTTCAAAACAGTGACGAACTCGCCACGGCAGCTGCGAAAATGCCCGGAAATCGTCGAATAGAAGTCGTCGAGTTGTCGTCACCACGAATAGAAGTTGTCGTCGCCACGAATGAAAGATATAAAGCAAAATATTCCTAAAAAGCGCGATCACCAGAAAAGTTACGGTTATGGAACGATACAGTTTTCTGAAGCCAAGATTCTACTCGCAAGACAAAGAAAATTCACCGAAGATTGTCTCGAAACTCAGAAAACAAAAGAAATTGACTTTTCGCTGTTTTATAATCTAAAAGCGCCGCAATCTGATGCAAACGGCAGAAGGGTCGACAATCAGCTGATCGCCGAGATCATGTATTGCCACTATTCAACGCGCTCATCGGATTGAAGGATATGCGTTGCAAGTAGAAATAAACAAGCTGGTAAATAACAATACGTTACAGTTATGCGAAAATCAGTAAGGTATACATACGAATAAGCTCGTTGACAGAATAACCAACGTGAAGACAGACGTGAGCCCCACAGCTCCGTACGTATCTCGGTTAGGGCTAACACGCACTGAGAGTGGAGATCCAGCTTGAAAACAGGGGTCGATAAACACTTCACGCGACAATATTTTGCATCCTTGTCACAATCGAAGGCCATTCTGTCGAGACTCTCACGCTGTTGTAGCCTAAAACACTTTGTACAACCAATTTCGTCCACCGCGTCGACCGCCACAAACCAGCCGCCATGTTTTAAATCCAGGATTAAGAAACAACCAAAAGCAAAGCGCCCAATGTTGAGCGCTTACGATAAGCGTAGTTTAGTGCTAGGTTTAGCGATAAGCGATTTTGGTGCAACCGAACGAAACCGAAACTGAGCTTAGGTTCCCGGCTAAGCTCCGCTTTGCGCTAAGCGGCGTTGGTGCAACCGGCCCTTAGTGGTGTAAGTATCGCTTGGAAAGACCGATGTTTTATAAACAATAGACAATGTGCAAAACCATGGCGCCCCTAGCGGCTCAGGTGCATTCTGGGGAACATCTGTCAATTTCGGCTCAAGTGCAGGTCCGCGGACCTGCATTACGCCCCTCAACGCAGCGTAGCTCACTGACTATTCGCAGGTTGACCTACGTGTGCATGTGATGCATTAAGTATACTTCTCTCGTGATTTTGTCAGACGGTAACTGATTCAAGGCGAAGGCAAGCCACGTCGCTTCAGCGAAACTAAACCTGACGTGCTCTTCCGGAAGTGAACAATAATCTCGAACCCAGGCGCTCACGGGAGGGGGGGCTGCGTTGGCCTGCGCCGCTGCTACACGCCGAAGGCTTCTTCGCTGGTGTGCCGACTGCCGTTTCGCCGGCATCGGTCCTGTTTACCGCGGTATGTGGGTATAGTGCCCGTAATGTGAGAGCCGTTTGTCCATACGCCACTTTGCCGCTGTTGGTTTCCATCAAGCCGAGCCAGAAAACATCTCGCGACGAGTTGACCGCGCCGCGAGTGACGAAGAAAAAGCAAACATGGCGACGGTTTGTACGATTGCTTTGGTGGCTCCGGTGTTGCGTGTCTTCAACGTCCTCGTGAGAAGATTCTCCTGCCCTTCGAAGTTATTGCAAGCACCACGAGTGGCACGAAAGCTGTGGAATCATCGTCTCAACTACAAATAAGCAGGCCTTCACGAGCAACGACGATGCCGAGCAGGCGCTCGGCACCGTTGTGTTGTCAGATGTTCTACAACGCCGAGGTATTTTATTTATTATTTGGAATGGCTTCAAGAGTGGCAAATTAATATATTTCGCGGATTGTTAGCACCGAGGCGAGTGCCCTCCGTTGCAGTGCCGTTGTCGCGCAAAGTGCAGAGAAAACCGGGTGGCGATGGCGGCGGTGCTCTTTGATCGCTTTGATCTTGCGCCGTCGGGTTCATGGAGTCCGGAGTAAACGTACGTACGTGCGTCTGCTGGATCGGTGTTTTGGACTGCCTCAAAACACTTTCCCACGCGCATTTTCCTTGTGAAGCTTAGTAGCTCATTACACCTCGTCGTCGACTGCGCTCATTTGACTACGACGCACGAGCCTGCGTGATGTGAATTTCACTGCCTAGGATCTTTGGTGTGCTGTAACGAGGGCTAATAAAATATCACCGCGAACTTCTGAACAAACGAGTTGAAGTTTCGTCTGTTATTATAACTGATCGCCTGTCACAATATTAGCGTTCCTAAACTCCGCCCCCACAGGCACCCTGCTTCGTTGCCCGATAGTAAATGTCTCCTGGTACCTCGTACAATTCCAGCTCCCACTTCAAGTAAGTACCATCCGTTAGAACTGGCAATTAATAGTTTCGAACCCAGAAGCTCGCAGCGTGTGTGTGTGTGTGTGTGTGTGTGTGTGGGGGGGGGGGGGGCGATAGACTGCGACTTTTCCCAGTTTTAGCACTGTCTAGCAGTACTGGCACGTTGCCGGCGTCGGTCTTGTTTAGCGCCGTGTAATGTATCAGAGCAATTCGTCCGGACGGCACTGTGCCGTTGTTGGTTGTACGAACAACCAGAGGAAACGCAGGGTTCTTTTGGACACCCACTGCCCGTCACACAATTGCCTAAGAAGCGAGTGCGGATGCGACGTCTACGGCTTCCACAAGTTTCCGTCCCATGCAGGTTCTCGGCAAGAATGTACAGTCGCACTCAGAAGAAAAAACTTCACTCCGAGCAAGAACTCAAGAGTGAGTGCCAGTGTAGCAACAATTTTTTTTCTATGCGTACGTTTGGCGTGCGTGATGGATACAAGAGAGGTGGTCACTTCTCCGTGATCAGTCGGCAGGTCGTTTACGTCGTGTACGTACGCTAGCTACAAATGGTACTGTACCTTCGTTTCGGTTTCGGTATCAATGAAACGCGGATGTCAAGGGTCAGCAGACACCGAGAACATCTAAGACAAGAAAGGTTTTCCCTTGTTTTCTTGATCGAGATGGGTTCTCGAATGTTCACGACATCTTCCCTGTTGAAGAACGGGCCGCGGAGGCTTCTGGTGAAGGCATCTTTCACGATGTGTCGGTGCATTCGGACAGCCTGCCGCATCCAGCTCCGCAAAGCAACGCCGCCAACGCAGCCCCCCCCCCCCTCCTGCCTGCCAGTTCTTTCCGCGTGGTGGCGCGAGCGTAGATAAACATGGCGGCGCCCTGGAATTGGCGCGGACACTGGTCTATAGGAACCGCCTCCTTGTGGGTGTTGGTTTTCGACTTCGACAGACTTCGAGGAGAACCAGTACCAAGATTATCATCGGGCTTTTACAATGTCTTTATGTCGTGTTTTAGCCATCGTTCTTAAGCCATCTTCTTTCACTCCATTCCAAAATGGGCTTCAAGTCGGTGCCATCTTCAGAGCTCGTGCATATTGCGCATGTTTCGCTCGCTTTCTGAAGCCATGACCATTGGCGTGCTGGGCTGTCATGTTCCCATGCTGGTCTGTGTTTTTCAAGCTAAAGCTGAGACTGCGGCCAATGCTACAACGACGAGAGCTCGAGGTTGCTGTTTTGAAGCGTTCCTCCGCAAGCGCTCGCGCTAGAAATCCATGTATCAAAGCCAGGAGCGCGTGCTAGTTCGCACCTGTAGCTTTGGCTGCAGTCTCAACTTATGGGTGAACGGAGTATAGCCATAGAGTAATAGTGTTACTCTATGGTATCGCTGCCACCTCGACTTCGTCTTCCTTTTTCCCAAAAATTGTGAGAAACATAAAGTTACGAGAAGGTGGTCCAACGTCGGCAATTTATTTTTCTGAAAAACCGGCAAAAGTGTTCGCATGGTCAGTTTCCGGCCGGCGTGCACCGTTCGGGATGGCGACTCTCTGGCAAGCACCGGCAACTTTCCGGCGTTTTTTCCGTCCGAGCTCCAAATGGCCGGGTGAGCGGGCGCCAGAATCCGGTGTCATCAACTCCGAAATAGGAGAGGAGGTCAGTGACAAAAAATGAACAAAAGAACAAAACTGATCTAAAGTGACTTCACCAGTGTAGGAGCCCGCAACAATGGCCGCAGCACGGAGCTCGGCTCACGAGCTCCGTGCGGCCAGTCAGAGCCCGAACACCAATCGATTCGGTCGTGTTCTTTTCCCCATAAATGGTGACCCGGAATCTGAAGGCTCCCCGTCGCCTTCTCTAGCAGCCTCAACCAACATGGATCAAGACAACGCTCACACTGGCGACGGCGCGCCGCTTCAGTCCTCGGACGCCAACCTCGCAACTATCAACTTGCGCCTTCCCCCTTTTTGGCCGAAGAACCCGCGAGTTTGGTTCACCCAAGTCGAGGCGCAGTTTCATCTTCGGTGCATCACTACCCAGCTCTCACGATTCTACCACGTCGTTGCCTCTCTGCCGCCAAACGTGGCCGACGAAATCGACGACGTGCTGACGGAGCCACCGCGTGAGGACGCATACAATCACTTAAAAAGCATTGTGCTCGAACGAACAACGGCATCGAAGCGGTCACGAATCCAGCAGCTGCTGACAGCCCAGGACCTAGGAGATCGCCGCCCATCACAACTTCTCCACCAAATGCGACAGTTGCTGGGTCCCCAAGCCACCGATTCCCAAGACCGTAGACTGCGGGAGCTCTTTCTTCAAAAACTTCCGCAAGGAATGCGCATGGTTCTTGCAGCTGCTGACGACATGCCGCTAGATCGCCTTGCCATGCTGGCGGATCGGACTGCTGAATATTCAGCCCCTTCTATTGCTGCTGTGGCATCTCACGAGCCTTACGAGCCCCAGCCCTGGCAAGCAACAGTCGCCGAGATCAAGGCAAGCATAGCAGAGCTTTCCTGCGCTGTTGCCGCCATGAAAGCGTCAGACGAGAGACCTCGACAATCCAGACGCGGCTCCCCTCACGCCCGTTCATCCTCGCGACGAGCCTCGCGGTCAAGCAGCAGAGCCCTGTGCTGGTACCACCGGCGTTACGCGGAACGGGCCACACACTGCCATCAACCATGCTCCTGGTCGGAAAACACCGAGGCCCGGCACTAGCAGCGGCGAGTGACGAGGGCCAACACACAAGCCGCCTTTTCTACGTTGTTGACCAAATCTCTGGTCACCGCTTCTCAGTGGACACCGGGGCCGAGGTGAGCGTCTTGCCTGCGTCACGACTTGACCATCAGCAAGTGCAACATACCGCGCCCCTACGAGCCGTCAACAGCTCGGCAATTGCCACTTTTGGCCAGAGATCCCTAACCGTCGACATAGGACTAAGGCGACTTTTCCAGTGGGTTTTCGTTGTCGCGGATCTCCGGACGTCCTGGCAAATTTTGGCCTTTCTGTCAACATCCGTGGCAGAAGCCTCACCGATGCCACCACATCCTTGACCATTCAGGGTATTATGTCGTCATTCAACGCTTCCCCGATGCGTCCCCTGGCGACGACGTCGAGGTACAAAGCCCTCCTCACAGAATACCCTGCCATAACCCGGCCCTGCAATACAGAGGTACCAATCAAGCACGGTGTGACACATCACATCATCACCAGTGGCCCGCCCATCTCCGCGCGTCCTCGCCGCCTATTTGGCGAGCGACTAAACATCGCGCGTCGAGAGTTCGAACATATGCTGGAGCTCGGATTCGTCCGCCCGTCTTCCAGCAACTGGGCGTCGCCACTACATATGGTCCCGAAAAAGGACCCGAATGACTGGAGACCATGCGGAGATTATCGCGCTTTGAATGCATGCACGGTACCTGATCGGTACCCTTTGCCGAACATTCACGATTTCTCCGCTGGACTGGCTGGTACCAACATCTGCAGCAAGGTAGACCTGATAAAGGCCTACCACCAGATTCCCGTAGAGCCAGCGGACGTGGCCAAGACTGCCATCACTACTCCGTTCGGACTTTTCGAATACGTAAGGAGGCCCTTTGGCCTGCGAAACTCCGCGCAAACGTTTCAACGCCTTATCAACGAAGTCACCAGAGGACTTCACTTCATTTTCGCGTACGTTGGCGATATCCTCGTGGCCAGCACCTCTTCGGAAGAACACGAGCAACACCTGCGACTGTTGTTCGACCGGCTGCAGGAGTATGGTCTCGTCATCAACGCGAAGAAGTGCGTTTTCGGCGTTGATGCGCTGGACTTTCTGGGC
The DNA here is from genome assembly GCA_013358835.2 of Ixodes persulcatus. NCBI lineage: Eukaryota > Metazoa > Arthropoda > Arachnida > Ixodida > Ixodidae > Ixodes > Ixodes persulcatus. The sequence goes on from JABSTQ010007693.1 coordinate 48,369, forward strand.
CATCGCGTTACGTCAAGGGGCATCTTACCACTCGCAGACAAAGTCCGGGCAATCCGCGAGTTTCCCCAACCCACGTCACTTCGCAAGCTTCGCGAGTTTCTGGGCTTGATCAATTTCCATCGCAGATTCATTCCGCATTGTGCTGAAATGATTCAGCCCCTGACGGATCTTCTTAGAACCGCGAAAGGGCCATCATCAGCAGTTTCATGGGACGCAGAAGCTGCGTCTGCTTTTTCCAACGTTAAAGAAGCCTTGGCCAATGCAGCCCTGCTTTTCTATCCGCAACCTGGAGCCCCCACCCGTCTCATGACTGACGCCTCCAGCCCTGCTGCCGGAGCTGTCTTACAACACATGCTTGACGGCGAGTGGCGAACACTTGTATTTTTTTCCCAGAAACTGAAGCTCGCCGAAACACGTTATAGAACGTTCGGACGTGAACTTCTTGCCGTGTACCTGGCTGCCAAAGATTTCAGGTATATCCTTGAGGGTCACGAGTTCCACATCTTGACGGACCATAAGCCACTAACGTATGCTATGGCAACCACACGGCCTACTGCTCCCGAGAGATACGACAACTTGCTTTCATTTCCGAGTTCACGGTTGATCTCCGCCACGTAAAAGGCAAAGACAACCCAGCGGCGGACGCGCTCTCCCGTGTCGAGGCTGTCTCGGCAAGTCGTGGAGCTGTCAATTTTGAGAGCATTGCTGCAGCACAACGAGATAATCCGGAGTTGCTTGCCCATCCTGACATGCTGAAGTCCTTGGTACTCAGGGCAGTTCCTCTCCATCATTCTAACGGTACCATCCTCTGCGACATGTCTACCAGCAGTCCTCGACCTCTTGTTCCGCTAGCTCTTCGTCGGAAAGTTTTCGACCACCTCCACAACATCAGTCACCCAGGCATCCGAGCCACACAGCGCCTGATAACAGCTCGCTACATCTGGCCTACCATCAACGCAGATGTACGTGGCTGGGCACGAAAATGTCTGCAATGTCAGCGCTCTAAGGAGAGCCGGCACACGGTGACTCCATTGGTACACTCTAAGCCCGGTCCCACTTAGTAAGAGGGACATTTCTTCGATTTTTTCCCACTTAACTTTAAGGGGGGCGACAGACCTCTTAATATTACATGGGGATGCTCCCTCTTAATTAAGTGAGACACCACCCCTCTTAAAGTAAGTGATACGGCGTCTCCCTTAAATTTGAGGTCAGTCCCCCTTAGTAAGAGGGACATTTTTGTGATATTTTCCCCCTTAAATTTGGAGGGACGGTGGCCTGCTTAAAATGCAGGGGTATAGTCCCCCTTAAGTCGGGGTCACACTGCATGCTTATACGTCATTCAAAATACATTCTGCAGACATGTTCCAAAACGAGTCACCACGACACCAGTGCTTCGTACGCCACGAGGCAACCAGTTCAAGAGGTAGCTTTGTCACGTGGCCTGCAAAGCACAGATGTCGCGGTGACTCGTTTTGGAACATGTCTGCAGAATGTATTTTGCATGACGTATAAGCAGTGTGACCCCGGCTTTAGGTTATCTCTCTTATTGTATTGTAGAATTTCTGCTCCTTCGTGTTTCGACTGTCAGCTGACATGCTGCACTGCAGTGATGCAGTTCTCGCACTTCCGCTGTTATTGTTTAACCAAAGTTATTTATGTGCTGCGTAATGGAATTGAAAACTGATCTGTATACTATGATTGATAAACGGAATCAATATGTCAAATAAAACAGTAACAATCTTTAAAAGTAAACGTGTTTTATTTGCCATGACACAAGAAAATATATTGAAATGCCTGTATCAAAATTGTAATTTTATAACGATGTTCTGGTAGCTTATCCGGATAAGGAAGACATTAGAACGACGCCAGAAATCGGCGTTTCTTGGAAACTATCACACAACAAATTTTGTGCTGCAAAGTGACTCCTTTTGCCTATCATAAGCAATAACAATGTAACCGTGCTGTAATTTTGTTTTTCAGCGGATAACACAAAGAAGATAAGAGTACTTACATTCTAAAAAAAGCCCATGCGGCTACTTTGCCGCACAACACAACACGTTTTGCATTGCTTAATGTCACAATTCAGACTGTTTTTTTTTTTTTTTTGTCTTATCATATGTTTCGGCATCGTGATTCGCTGAGCTGCCTCCGTGAGTTACGGTGATTGGCTATCCAAGTGCTGTTCGGGAAAGTAAATTCCTGTGCTTTTTTTTAGAGTGCAGTTTCCTGCTTCGCGCGCATTAAAAACAAATTACTCGGCGTTTCTTGCCATCAACAAAAGCTCGGAATTTTGTTGTTTTTGAACGGCCATAAGCAATTTTCTGAGCGTCTCCGACATGAACTGAATCGAAACTCGTCATTTTTAACGAGCAGACACTGGAAGAGTCCAAGGGTTTGTCCATGTGCCGCAGGGTAGGAGAGTCCCGTTATGTAATACACCCATAAGCTGATGACTAGTGCCTTCTCCAGAGTCGTGCTAGCGGAGAGTTTCACTGACCGGTTCCCAGAAACGATCTGTTTCTCCGAACCGAAGAAAGTCTTGGGTCCTGGAACTCTTTCGTCGGGGGTACGGTCGTCCTGCAAGCAGCAATTGTTCAAAAATTGCGTCAGCGTCAATATTACATTTCTAGTTTTTCACCCGCTTTTTCACGTACCATAGGTGATGAGAGAACTTCTGGCCAATCGAGACTGGAGGATGGTCTTCAGTGTTCAAGAATGTTGTTGGGTTGTCTCCGCAGAAGGCCCCTTTTACCTCCTCCAGTATTCCCAGCATGGTGACCATTGTGTTTTGGAACCAAAGTGGCGCATCCACCTTTAGCTGAATGAAAGACCATATTGTTTTCCTTCAGATACAGAGTGTGGCAATCATAATGAAGCGCTCTCAACTGTTTCAAGCAGGCGGTAGGAAACAAATGCGAACATAAAGTGCAAACATTTAAAATATTCGAAACCCAATCCGTATACGATGAAATAGCGAGTGACATTAGCTTATGATGTAACTTTTGCGACTGTTAACATTTGACACGAGAATTGACTGCTGTTTTAAGTAATTTAGGAGAATCGATTTTGTATTACCAAGACAAAACGAGAACGCATTTAGTAGTAGCGGAACATTAGAAGCCCCATGTGCTTTGGAAAACATGGATTCCATTTGCGGCTTGAAGCTGCAGAAGAGACCTGATGCATGTTTTAGAAAGCCAAAAAATCAACAAAAAAATATATTTATGTAGACGTTTCGGCGCAAGCCATTCATTTCTTCTTCTTTTTTTTTTTTTTTTTTCAGAAGCAACGCATATGCCAACAGAACGTAAATAGAGCCTACCATACATACCAGAATACAAAAAGTTAATAATTACCGAATTCGTTCTGAGCGGTGTGCGGGCGGCCGCAGTAAGCACACCACTCCGGGTGGTGCGTTCCACCGCGCAGAGGGTCCCGGTAGAGCTCCTTACACGAGCAATCAGTGCAGAACTTCAGTCTGATTCCCTTCATGTCAACGTTCGTAGCGATTGCCTCATTCTGAAAACAATATTTTTTAACGGTCATTTAAGGCCCATTGTCAACCTAACCCTAAAACGTCTAAAAATACGAAAGAAACAAAAAGCGAACTTCTGTTTATACATTTTTTTGCAGGTGCGCCACACAAGAAATTCAGCCAGCCACCGAAAACAAAGAGGATAATAAACAACATACATAAAACCTCCAAAAACAAAAGCATGGTCGGCGCCGGAAAAAAAACAAAAAAACGACCGGTAGCTTTGCCGGCGCGACAGTTAAAATATAACGAACAAAAAAGTACGCCAAGGAAATATATAAAAAATACACTCCCGGGCCACCGCTGCACCCTTCCCCTCTTTCAGCAGACGGTACGACGCCGGCGCAACGCGAACACGCGGAGGAAAAAGCTTCTTTTTTTCTTCTTTTTATGTGGTTTGAATTAGTTGCTCGTCCGTCCCCCCCACCCCCCTCCCTCCTCGCACACATACACACACATTATGGCTTCTTGCTCGCTTCCCACTTCAAGCAAAAGCTCATAATCACTGCAACGCTAACGATGTCTACAATATAACGTTGAGGTGTAAATTGCTGTAATGAATTCAAGGGCAAACAAACGCACAATCCTCAACATTGTTTCCGTCAATCAACGCTCTCGGGCGGTCAACCGCAAGCATTTAGAGTACACACCAAGAAAGAAATCGGCGTGCCAAGCTTACGAACACTGACTGCCCGAGCTAGGGCGTCTTTATGTTCACTTTGCCTTAGGGAGGGTGATGCCATCCTTTGTAGTACCCGATGCCGACAGTACACGCTCACGGATAAAATACAAGGAAATTGCCCGTAATAAAATCCCGGCGTAGCAGTGCCAGAGCTAGCAGCTCGAGCTGGGGGAAGAACGAACGCGCGTTCGAAATTAAAAACTAGACAAAAGCGTCGGACAGAAAATGGTCTGATATCACCAGCCTAAAACAGACGCGTGCAGATTGGGACGCCCTAGCCCACTAAAAGTGTTTTGTGCGAAAGACAGCCCTGCGGCTCACGGCAGGGCAAACGATTAGCGACGCTGTGTCCTAGTTGAACGAGCAGATCAAGGAAGCGACCGCGGACTAATGCAGTCAGGTGAAAATCCCCTACATGCAAAGCTCGTGCATTTCACAGCCAGCGTGAAAATATTGATGGCTCGTTATTCCCACCCGCAATGTACCCAAAACAAAAGCGTCAATATAACAGGACTACTCACCCGAAGGAAGTCAAACGAGCAGCATGACGCTTGCGACTCTCCGGCCACGGCCGTTTCCTGCTCTCCGTGAATTGGCGCGAAGCCTTAGCACCGTCTGAACTCCTTGCCGTGGATTAATTAGTGCGCCTGCACCTCTCCTCTTGACCGTACTACATTGGTCCAGTTAAGAGGGACCAGTCCCCTCTTAATATAAAAGGACACGCGTGAATTTTTCTGTCGGTCTTTCCTATCTCAGAGGGACCAAGGAAACGGTTTGCTTGGTCTCTCAATATGTTGGTGTCCCTCTAGATGTTGCTATTTTATTTTTCCTTTTCCCTCTTAAAAAAAAACTGTCCCCCTGAAAGCATTGTTGTCCCCACTAAAATCAGAGGGACAGCATTTTTTATGAGAGACCGGTTTTAGAGTGTACCGTTCCGCTCTCCTTCTGCACGGTTCGACCATGTGCCTCTTGACATTGTGGGTCCACTGCCTCCATGCCGAGGGTTTACTTACATCCTGACTTGCGTTGACCGCTACACCAGGTGGCTCGAAGCTATACCCCTACCAGACATCACTGCCGAGACTGTCGCCAGGACGTTTGTTGAGGTTTGGATCGCCGGCTTTGGCTGTCCATCCACCGTCACTACGGACCGGGGACGGCAGTTCCAGTGCTCGCTTTTTGCCGTTCTAGCCCAGCTCCTAGGAGTTCACCATGTGCATACTACCGCCTACCACCCCTCGGCTAACGGCATGGTAGAAAGACTGCACCGAGAACTCAAGGCAGCAATTACGGCACGAGACGGGCGACTCAACTGGGTCGATCACCTACCATTCGTCCTCCTCGGCGTTCGATCCGCGCTCAAACTAGACCTCGGATGCACCGCAGCGGAACTCGTCTATGGCTCGACACGTAGACGTCCTGGTGAATTTTTCAACAGCAACAAAAATTACCATACTGTCCCATCCCAAACGTACTTGGACAACCTGCGAGAGCTCATCCGAGAGCTTCAACCGACACTACCTCGATTGCCTGATTCTCAGAAAGTTTTCATCAGCCAGGAGATCCAAACATGCACACAAGTTTTCATCCGCAAAGAAGGCAGGAAGAAAAGTCTGACTCCGCCCTATGATGGACCTTTCAAGGTGCTCAAACGCACTGAGAAAACCATGACTCTAGACGTCAACGGACATACACAAACCATAGCGATGGACTTACTCAAGCCTGCATTTCAAGAATTCAAGCGCCAGTCTCCATCCACGGAACACCTACTGTCTCTGCGAGCCAACAAGAACCCTGCCACAAGAAAGCGCGTCTCATGGACCACATAACTCCATATAGCTTTTCTTGTACTTTTAATGTCAGAACCGAATCTACTCATTATTTTTATCCTTTTTTTTTGTTTTGTTTTTGCCAGCATGAGATCTATCAGTTTTTCTTCTCCTACGATCCATGCTACCAGGGGGGGAGCCCTGTAGGAGCCCGCAACAATGGCCGCAACACGGAGCTCGGCTCACGAGCTCTGTGACGCGGGTCACGCGAAAATAAAAACGTGCGGCCAGTCGGAGCCCGAACACCAATCGATTGGGTCGTGTTCTTTTCCCCATAACCAGCATATACTCGAGTCAATCCAAGTTGTTGGGACAATATCAGAAGGAAATTGGAGGACATGGGCGGACGGCAGAGGTGACGACAGCTACCGCGTAGACGTCCTCTCGCTGTGTTTCGCGGTCAAGCGGCGAAGCAAACTGCCACCGTTTGGCGTTTCATGTTCAGATGCGGAGGGTCACGTGGTGTGCCGCCGGCGCTTCTCTAGTTGCCGGTGCTGCCGGCTCCGTCTCACCGGCGATTGACCGCCCGAATTCGCCATTACTGCGCACGTATGTCAACCTACGAAGACTTGACGAGGTACGCTGCGTTGAGGGTTGTGGTGCAGGTCCGCAGTGTCCTCTTGCGGCTGGCCGCTGCCGGATGGAGGAGTAGAAGCTAAAATCTTCGTTGCCAAATATTTCTCAGAATCCAATCTGAGTCGCTAAGGCGCCTCGGTTTTGCACATTGTCCATTCCCATGAAACGGTATAAACCACGTAATGCGGCATGGCAAAACAGTACGTAGTAATAATGTAATGCATACCGAACCAAACGCTCCGTAAAGTATTGCCTACAAGAGCAATACCGTATTGTTGGGAAATTCTTTCCAGATGAAACAACATAAATTCACTTTATTTGAGGTGATAAAAATGACAAAGAATAAAAGTAGAAAAATATTTTCTATAAAAGTGTTGATATCTCTTTCCATCTTCCGCGTGTTTATTTTTCTAATTAAAGTCACAACGCGGCTTTACCAATCACACACATGAAACTCTTATAACTTTTTTTATCATATATCGTCCAACAAAACTTTTATGAGTCATGTGGTTACTTTGCACCGCTGCACAAACACCAACAGGAGAACATCAAACCCTCCAAGAGCCAGTAGCTCCGTCGAGAGACGGGGGTCTTGTTGAAGACATAGATACAAACGCAGCAGTGATTCTAGCCCGATACCTTTTTTTTTTTTTTTTAATTGCACCATTCTGCCTACTTTTATACGACAAGCAAATGTCATAAGACAATACTTATTTTTTAAAGGTTTCCATGAGATCAAGCCACTGTAATAAGTAAACTCGAGAACTGCCACCTCAGGCAACGGCCAGTTGATGTCTCTCAACATCGCTCGAGATGTTTCGAGAGGTCTCTCACCAGAGTCAAGACAGAACACAGAAGCCCTAGCATACAAAACTCTTAGACGAACACGCACACGTGATAGTGACGGAAGAAGCGATCGACAAACGCTGGATAGCGGAAAGAACTTTCGAAAGTCGACAGCGCGTTGCATAATCGAAGACGTCGTCGTCGTCGTTCTTGAGCTCGCAAGTGGCTTTTATGCCTATCCTCGTCTTCTGCAGCGTCTCGGCGTTCCTCGTAGACTCTCGAACCTCACGAACACGCAAGAGGACGTCCAAAAGAAAATGATTGAATATCCCGAGTCTACGCACATGTTATTACACCTTCAATGACGGCGATGCGATGGCAGTCGGCCTCAGCTAATCAGCGGTAGTTTCATCAGTTTCATTGTTTTCCTTGTCGGGATAATACGTAAACCTGCAACTCCCAACCTCAAAAATATATTACAAATATACGTGTATTATTTGGGTTTTTATTATAAAAAGCTAAGTCACATAAACGGGTGATTTTAAAGTGGTGTATTGAGGGGGATAGGTGGCCGAGGCCCAAACTGCCCAAACCGCATAAGTGTAGCTTCTTATAAATAAATCCGGTAAGCTTATAAATAAATCCGGTAAGCTTTCGGGACTTCTTATAAATAAATCCGGTAAGCTTAAAACAAAGAAAAAACGCCTTGTATATTACCGAAAAAAACGTGTATACTCTATTGTGTACGTAATTTCCGGAACGAACGAGTGTCATTGCGTGGAAAAAGAAAACAAAAAAGGTACGCCGAACATTAAAAAAAATGTAAAAACAACATCCAAATTTTAGTTACTGGGGTTTGGCGTTTTGGAGGAGAAAGAAGAAGCTACCGACGAGATCGGACGCGATTTTCTGAGCTCCCCGAACAAAATGACCAGCACCGAGCTGCCAACTTCGGGCTCATTATTCGGCCTTCCTAGAGGGGTTTTCTCACCAGGAGGACCAGAAGAAAGGCCCACTACTTCGAGCAACGTTCCAGCCGCCGATGTAAGCGGTCAGCCCGAAGCCATGGACACGAAGATTGCGAGCAACGCCGAAACCGCCCCTATCGAGACGGGACCGGCAAGTCTTGCCACTCCGACACTGAAAAAGCCAACAATGGAGTGCCCCGCCGTTGCATGCTTCGGTGAGCCCTCCACGATTCCAAACACGGCTTTTTCAGTTGAACAAGCTGTAAGGTCCCTTCTCGCGAGTATCCCGAGAGAGAACCTTTTAGACATATTCAAGGACATACTTGGAGAAACCCATGAAATTGTGCCAACCAAAGCGAAGAAGAAGAAATCGGCTTCAAAGAAAGCTCCGATAAACCCTCTAGGTACAAAACAAACGCAAGAAGCGCCGGCCGCAGCCGGCACCACGCCCATACCAGACACAACGCCGCATGCAGTGGAGAACAAGCGCGCCAGTTCGATACCTGCGGGGACACTCGCACCACCACCGAGCGCGGTCAGCGAGATGCCACCTGCTACACGAGAGGAACCTGAGGACACGGTTGGTTGGACCCAGGTGACGTGTAAGAAGAAAAGGAAACGGGTCCGAGGGGACCCGACACAGCAAACTTCCGAAGAAGCCAAGTCAACTCGGCGCTGGCAGTACGAGTATAAGATTCGTTTGACGCGTTCACAAATCTCAATCAAGCCCCTACTTCCACTACTCAAAATGCACCTCACGGGCACTCACATCTCCACGGCCTTCACAATGCATCTCATAGAAAAGGCTAACACAATTTCGGTCCGCACAGATTCGAAAGAGTTAGCCGAGACTCTTGAGAAGATCACAGAGATCGGCACTGAAGAGAAAGGCAAGATACCCATACAAGTCTTCAGGACTTATGGGAATACACACAGCAAGGGTGTCATTTATGACATATATCCCAAGGAAGAGGACCCGCAGGACGACGTCCTCAATTCGGAAATTGAGTCAGAAAAGCCTCACGTGGTGGCCGCTCGAAGACTTGGCAAGTCAAACACGGCGATCCTCACGTTCGACGGTGAGAAAACGCCTCGATCTGTTCTTTACGGCAAGAGGTACATGCGGGTATTCCCGTTCAAACCAAAAGCAGTAACCTGCGGGCACTGCCACCGTCTAGGACACAAGTTCGATATATGCCCGAATACGGCAGTGTGCCCTATATGCGGAACCGACCATCCAAAACCAACGGACCCGACCCAGGGTCCTGGGTGTACCGACACTACACCCTACTGCCAGGGATGTAAAAAGAAGGGCCACCTCGGAACCGACCGCAAATGCCCCACATGGCAGGAAACCAACAAAAGGATGCGGAAAGACATCAAGAGTTTCAGAGAACAGCACAAGCTGCAACAGCAACAACAGGAGATAGCAAATAGACCCGTGAAGACCCCGGTACCGCCCAGTGAGAACCTATGGGCCAACAAGGTCAAGCAGGGTCTCTCACCACCACCGTTACCATCGCCAACGGCAGAAGCACAAGAATTGAGCAACACGTGCAACTTCCTCAAGGCAGAGCTAAACAGGCTCAACACCATCGTCCAGTCTCTGCAGGAGGAAAACAAGAAGTATAGAGAATACGCCAATCATCAACGGGCACTCGCAGCCCAATTCTTTATGGAAAAATGATTAAGGTACTCCAGTGGAACTGTCAGGGGCTTCGCAAACGGGCGGCGGAGCTTCGGATACGACTCCTGGACAAGCCCGATGAACGTCCTGACGTAATGCTACTTCAGGAAACTAACACGTCAAACATCAACTTTAGCGGCTACACAGCCTACTCAAGCCCATCAATCACATCCAAGCGCCCAGGCCACTCGGCTTCCCCACCAGGAAAAGCTATTGTCTACGCAAGGAGTGACTGGTATCAACACCAGGTCGACCTTACTCCATACTGTGATGAACAACAAGAAGTGGTTGCAGTTCGCGCAACGGTTCAGCAGACGAACCACATTTTTGTGTCCATCTACTACAGACCGCTTAGAGACAAGACGCATACAAGAAACCACGGATGGATCGCTCACCTGCACGATGTATACCCCCGAGAGCAGAAGCACTACGGCGGAGACTTCAACCTCCAACACCAAACGTGGGGCTACGCACAGTCTTCGAGCGGAGCGGAAGATCTAATAGGTGAGATGCAAACATTCCGTTTGCAATTGGCAAACAAGAAAGGAACCAAGACAAGACTGGGAGGAGCCGGACAGAAGGACACGACACCAGATCTCTCATGGACGACAAATCAGTACATACAGCATCAAAAATGGAAGTGTCTCCTAGACCCATGGGGTAGCGATCACTTCCCCATCCTCTTCGAGTTCTCGCCCACAAAGAAGGTCAAGAACATGACAAAGAAACGAGTGGCTAAGACCGTTCACTGGGACAGGTTCAGGGACGTCCTGAGGGAAGACAAATCAGAAGAGTCCAGCTTCGAGAGCCTCCTCAACAGCGCCCTGCAGGCAGCCACAATCAAGACAAACGTCGAAGAAGACGCTCCTAACCCGGATATTTTCCTTCTCAACCTCTGGGCCAAGCGACTGCAAGCGGTGCAGAAGTACCGAAAGGGGTACAAAAACCCACAAGGCAGGCGAGCCATTACTAGAGCGACGGTGGAAGCAAAGGAGTACGCCCAAAAACTAGACTCACGCCGCTGGCTAGATTACAGCGCTTCACTTTCCGACAAGACCTCGATCACGAAGCTCTGGGCTACGAGTCGAGCCTTGCTCGGAAAGAAGAAGACTAAAGGAGCGACGCAGACACTAGCTCTCAAACTGAACAAGTCTGAGGAACAGTTGGCAAGAATATCGGGAGATCTCTTCTTTCCTCAACCTGATCTAACCGGCTGCGCCTCCCCTTACTATCAAGAGATCCTGGCTCCCGATCACGAGATGGACCGTCTCTTTACCCGCGGAGAACTCGAGTGCGCCTTGAATCAAGGGAAGTTGCACACGGCACCGGGATCAGACAAAATCACCATGGCTATGCTACGAAACCTCCCAGACAACACGAAAGAACAACTCCTAGACCTGATCAATCAGATCTGGAAAACTGGCAAACTTCCCCAGCAGTGGAAGCACTCCCTCGTCATTCCAATTCCCAAGCCGGGCAAAGACAAAGGTGCACTCTCCAGCTACAGGCCAATCTCTCTAACGTCATGCACATGCAAGCTGATGGAACGAATGGTACTTGCAAGAATCGTATGGCATCTGGAATCTACGGATGCCTTCCACCCCGCCCAGACAGGGTTTCGACCGTGTCTCGGAACGCAAGAAAGCCTCGCCCTCATATCGGCTGACGTAATACGAAACATCAACCCCAACCGCGCAACCATCAGAACAATTGTGGCGATTGATGTCAAGAAAGCTTTTGACTCGGTCCCACACGCATCAGTCATCAACGAAGCCCGAAGACTCGGCATAGTCGGAAGGCCGCTGAACTTTGTCAAGAACTTCCTTGAAGGGAGAACGTTCTCGGTACGCTGCGGCTCGCACGACAGCGAACCGAGAGTGAACCGAGTAGGAGTCCCACAAGGCTCCGTGCTCTCGCCAACGCTCTTTAATATCGCGATGGCAGCCCTGCCTCACGAACTTGCGAAGATCCCCAACTTGGGCTTCACCGTGTACGCGGACGACGTCTCGATATGGACCAAGAACGACGACATTGCAAGACAGCAAGATACTCTACAAGCGGGCCTAGATACAATCGAAGCCCACCTATGCAGGGTAAAAATGCAAGCCTCTCCGGAGAAAACCAACTACACCGTAATCGCACCGAAAAGACACCGTCTCGCCAAGATTGCAGAACAACTAAACCTCGTTCTTGCAGGCAAGCGAATCGAGCCATCCACGTCTGTCAAGATATTAGGGATCACTATCGAGGAGACCGGCAAGGCAGACATCTGGCTCCGGGACACACTAAAACATTGCAACTCTGCCCTTAATGCCATTCGGCGCATCTGTAGCGCAAGGGGTGGAGCGACAGAAGAAATTGCCAGAAGAATGGTCAAAGCTTTAGTAGTTTCGCGTGTCTGCTACGGGGCTCGGCACTACTGGCTGACCAAGGCGCAATGGCAGAAGCTCGAAGCTTTGAACAACCAAGCAAAAAGAATAATCACAGGCCTGCCCAAGTTCTGCCCCCTGGGCAAGCTGAACGAACACGCTCAGATTAACTCCCTACACGAAACCGTTGTTGCCCGCACGGTCGCACACGGGGAGAGACTTAAGCACACACGACAAGGGAGAAGGATCCTGGAACTCTTATTGAGATGTATCGGAGACCTACCCAAGCTACCACAGGAACTCCCGCCATGGGAAGATCATGCAGAAATCACTGACAACAAACCAAGCACGCGGAAGGGCGACAAAAACCAACAAGACCGCCTCGCTAGGGCACACATCAAGATGACGGAGGCGTGGGAAGAAGGAACGAACGGGATCGTGGCTGCATACACGGACACTGCTTCGATAGACGGCCCAGTCACTCTAAAGACTGCGGCTGTTATCTTTCCAACACTAGGCACAAGCGCAACCAAGAACCTTCCCGCCCGCACCTCGGTGAAAGGGGGAGAACTTGCAGCAGTCCGCCTTGCCCTCGAGACAGCCCTTGCATTACCTGAACCACCACCAGAGCATCTCCGGATATTTACGGACTCTCAGGAAGTGGTAAAAGAATGCAGAAAATCAAGAAGCCCTAGCGTAGAAGTGCGTAATATTAAGAAACTCGCCTCACTGCTACTAGCAAGAGGCACGACTACGAGAATAGCCTGGGTTCCAGCGCACGCAGGAATACCCGGCAACGAAGAGGTGCATCGACTCGCCCGCGCGTCCCTTCTCGCTCCCCGTGACCGAGACGATACACCTTCATTGCAAGACCACGACCACGGCTACGCTCCCGTCCGCGATCGGGCACCGGCTAGTCGAGCACGAGAGGAAGACTGCAACGATGGAGGGTACGATCCAGGAGAGGAACGTGCCCAAATCAGGCAAGAATACCAATCAACACTCTGGGAGAAACTTCCCCCAACACCAAACCCTCCTCTGCCAACAGGGTTTGGAAGAAGGGCCAAGGTCCTCCTGACCAGGATCAGAACAGACACAACATTAACACCAGCGCGCATAGCATCTTGGAGCCGCGGGAAGAGATCCGGCACCTGCACCAAGTGCAATATGGGCGCCAAGGCGGACACTTTTCACTTGTTGTGGGAATGCCCCAAATACAAGACCACCAGGTCGAAGCATCGACCGAGTAACATCGCTTCTCTGGAAGGTTGGACACACCCGCCAGGCGAAGAGGACAACAAGAGAAGCATCCTCCGAAGTCTCATAGATTTCATCTACGAGGCGAAGCTGGATATCTTCATTTAGCCTAGTTTTCATCCTTTCTTTTTTGCCAGCGTCCAGACCTCGCAGCCGCCGACGCACTCCCCCATCCCTTACCCTTATTTTATGGCCAATAAACGCTTTCTGAACTGGCGTTTTGCCTGGGCGCCATATTTGAGGGCAACGTTAAGAGCGCATGCTCAGAACAAGCTCCCATTAATAGGCTGCTAAGACCGGAAATCTCGATGGTGCCGAATGCACGTGGCAAAAGAACGAAGCTCGCCGTCAGCACGCACTCAACAGTCGCGCACAGCTATGGCCGCCAGTGGAGCGCCAGAGCAAAACAGAGTTGAGCGGCGCATTCGTTTCTTACATCTTTCTGCATGATCATGATCGAAACATCACGGGCACCCTATTTTCAACTATAAAGAGTCACTACACTTCACTCTTACGTGCTTATTACAATCATATACGAACATATACCTTTGATCAGAACTGTTTGTCGTTACCACCGCTAGGGGATTTTTTTCGGCTTCTGGTTGGTCAAGAGAGCGTGCCAAGCCCTCTTTCCGAGTCTGGTGCACGCCCTGCCTCTGCCCGCGCCTCCCATTGACCAAACTCTCCCTATAGACGTTTCCACTGTTTACAAAAATCACAGTCCACACGTGTTAAATCACAGTCCAGAACGCGCACGTTCGTCGCTTCGGAAACCGAGCAAATCACGCGCCATACGCACGAACACTGAAAATGGAACCTGCCAAGTGCCCTTTTTTGGAAAGGTCTATACACGGATGTGGGTTTAGCCACTGATCTCTATGACAATTAGCCCCGAGAGCGAACACAAGCGTCGCTGTGGTCGGCCTTCCACGATTGGCCGAACGCTGACTATGACGTCAGAAAAGAATTTATCATCGACGGAAATAAGAAGAATGAAAGAACTTTAATTTTGACGGTGTTGGCAGTGTTCCTTTGAGAGCGCAATGATTTTAAGCTTCCACCATGCTATTTACAAACACCATCGAACTTGTTGTTTGCAAGGTAATGACGTCACAAGGGGGAACCATAGGAAGGCGCCACCAAAACTTCTCGCCGCTAATTGCTGGATCGCGTTTGCCCGCTCCGCGAATGCGGCCACTGGAGGCCATCTTTTTGGTAGAGTTATATTACCTCTAGCCGAGGTACACCTGCTGCAGCCACTATCATCCATCCAGGGCAGACAGCGTTGTGGTAGTTGTGGTGGCAGGCTGCCATCAAAATAGCGTGGGTGATATTTCGTGCTTGATTGAAATTGTTTGACGAAACATATTTTTGTAACCCGGCGTGAACAATAACCCAATCTTTGAGGACCCGGTAAAAGTTTCACGAAATCGCAGCACCGGGGAAAAGCAGCACCGCACGCATCGAAAGTCGCTTTGAAAGAAGCATCGAAAGCAGACGCCGGTGCCTGGATCGCGTCTCCGACTGGTGTGCTCAACGTCCTATCCCGCCCATACATCAAAAGTGGTCCCGAAGTGACAACAAATGACGTCACAGAAGCCGGAGTGTCATGCAGTTGCCTGTCGTGATCCTAGCGGTTAGCCGTAGAAATGCTGGCGAAAAGCACGAGCGAACGGGAGTGTCGCTGTGGTCACGGCGTCCCACGGGTCTCAACATCCGGCTGCTTTAGCTTCCGTGGACTGTCACAGTGGAGAGCAACCTACAGCAGAACAGGCGTCTGCCATATACACCAGAACTGTTGGGACGCCGCCAGGATCGCGATCGGCGACAGCATGACACATTTATGACGTCATAAGGCGGAATTCGAGGGGCCACTTTTTTGGACGCGGTAAACACACCAGTCGGAGACGCGTTCCAGGCACCATACCGGTACAGCGTCTGCTTTCGATGCGAGCTGCGCTGCTTTCCCCTGATGCTGCGCTTTCGCAGGACTTTCGCCGGGTCCTCAAAGATGAAGCTACCGTTCACGCCGGGTTTCAAGAATCTGCTTCATCGAACAACTTCAATCAAGCACGAAATATCACCCACGATACAGTGTACTAGATCCACGGCTACTTTATGGCAGCTTCCCGCCATATTACTATGATGGCTAGAGATGATATAACTCTACCAAAAAGATGGCCGACCGTGGCCGCATTCCCGTCCATAGGCGGAGCTGGTCAAACGCGATCCAGCAAATAGACATAGATATCAGTGGGTTTAGCAGACGACAAGCTCGAAGGCTTTGCTACGTGGAATTCGCTCACTCCCGGAAAGCCACTGTCGAGAGGGAACTCCTTCGTGATTCATCAACTTCTGGGCTTCCCCGAGGACGGTCTCATTGACGGAAAATTCGTTTGTTTACTCCACAACGAGAGCAAGCTTGCCAGCTCAGCCGTTGGTGCTCCGGTACGTTTGATTTTTTTTAATCGGCGTTCGAACGTTTGACAAATACCGATTCGATCTCCAAACACCCGACATAAGGATCGCAGCACACCATAAAATACTCGCCTCCGAGCACAGCGCACATGCTTCAATATTCTTACTTTTGTGCGTTTCTCCCATAGACTTGCGTGTATTGCCTGGTGTCAAGCAATGGCCGCCGGTGGCGACACCGACGGGCTCCCGATCCGCGATCCAGCCTACTACAATAGAGATCAGTGGATCCTCCCTAAAGGAGGACACTCGGATTGGCGTCCTTGAGCAGTCGCAGCCCATTCCAGTCCGTGGCTTCACTACAATAATGGCGACAGACTCGCGATGACGTGTCCGCTTGTTCTGGACGTGAGTGGAAAGGGGGAAAAAGGGGCGGCTCGAATTAAATTTTGTTCTTCCGTCGAATGCTAGTGCGGGGAGAAAACGAATAAATGAACCGTGTCTTTATTAAAGGGGTTGTTCAACGATTTCAGTACTTCGTACGAATTCCGCTTGGGATGAATCCCTGACATTTGTAACCTGTAAAAAGCGCGTTAGTTTTTCTACCCGTTCAATTAAAGTCGCACGGGAAAAACAAATAACGAAAAACGAGCAGCGTTCGTTTCCTCAACTCGAAACCAGAACAAGCGACCACGTGATCTGGAGCCGAATATACGCCGCCAGTGTTTATCATAGCCACGCGTTGGGGTTGGCAAAGCACAGGACACGCGCTGAGGTGCAGACATTGTTATGGTTCTGCTATTGCAGTCATTGCAGCGATAGGGCACGAGCCACTACCCGGATGCTTGTCGAGCTCTTGATTATTGGGAGCCAAAATTGAGTAATCACGCAATGCTCGAATTCAATCTACGAGCCGCATTCAAAATATCGTCACTGGGTGACATTTCGACACTGCGACCTAGTGATGCGAAACTATCGATAAATTGACTATCGATACTATCAATAGTTTTTCCAGAACTATCGATAGTATCGCAGAACTATCGATAGTTTTTCGATAGTCGACTATCGATAGTACTGTCGATAGCGTTTCGATAGTCGACTATCGATAGTACTATCGATAGTTTTCCGATAGTTTTTTGATAGCCGACTATCGATAGCACTATCGATAGTTTTTTGATAGTCAACTATCGATAGTACTATCGATAGTTTTTCGATAGTCGACTATCGATAGTACTATCGATAGTTTTTCAATATTCGACTTTCGATAGTACTATCGATAGTTTTTTACTATCGATAGTCAGATTTCTGGCGACTATCGATACTATCAATAGTACTATCGATAGTTTTGCATCACTACTGCGACCTCCAGTCGGTCAGGTTTTGCGAAGGAGAGATTGGAAGAAAACGGTCGCTTTTACTTTTGAAATTACCCCGCAACAAAGACGTTTTTTTATGGTCAGTAGTGTTCCGTGCGAGTACACTCGGGTCCCATTAGTGCCAACAAGCCCGTGTAAAGTTAAAAACAAACAAAAAATTACACCATCTTCCCGAGGGGAACCATGGGGTGATGCGGAGCATCGTGTTGGTTCCGAGGAAAGAGTCAGTTGCGTGCTGACGTCGAGAGATGGCGCCACCGACTGCCCTAGCGTTACCCCCTACGCGAGCCTTCGTCGCGGCTCGCGGCAGAGAAACTTGGAACGCTCGCCGCTCGCCGTTTATTTTTTTTTTCACACTTGAAGGAGAGGAGACTAGAGGAGGAGAGTTGCGCGTGCGCGCGAGGTGTGAGGAGAAGCGAACGCACGCGCAGTGCACGCAGCTGGTAGAGAGAGAGATCGGAGGTAGTAACGCGCAGCTGTTGGAGAGAGGGAAGGAGGAGAGTTGCGCGTGCGTAGTTCGAGTGCCGACTACAACGCCGACGCCGCGGGACATAGACCCGAGCAAGAGATGCTCCGCATCTAAAAACATTCTTGCTTAATATATGTTACACCGCCCCTTTAGGTTTGAAGTGACACGACCTCATCGCTTTCCATGCAGCAGTATACGGAAGGGTATCGGATTAAAGATTTCCAGAAAAAGGGCATAGACTTTAGCTCTCTGTTAAATTCAAGGGGGGAGCTCAGGGTCGACTTCCAATAATGCCGAGGGCGCTCCGGATGGGCAAAGCCCCGGAAAGCGCCTCGCCGCGGACGACGTGGCAGTTTGCCGAACGCTGCTCAGGCTGTGCTGTTCAGTCGATTGCACTTCCACGGCATGTGGGATCACGTGGCCCCGTCTTTACAATGCCGGCACACCCCGCTTTCAACGACAGATAGACATAATGCCAAATTACCCAGGCATCAACGAGAATGCTTGGAATGTAGGTCTTCTTGCCGCACTTGTTTACCTTCAACAATAATGTCGAAATAAAAATCCAAAATATCGTGTGGGCGAACGCGCGTGCAAGATGCCATTTGTTTTAGGCTTCTGCTTTAGAACAGTTACTGGTGCAGACACCAGCACGTGCGGAGCGTATACCCACATTCCCAGCATTTTTGTTGATACTCGGGTACTTTAGCGTAAATGTGTGTGTGTTTTGTTTGTTTGCTTTAAAATTTTGTACGGACCGCGAGTCCCGTGCGCATCCGTCGCAGGAGCACGATAAAAAATTTGCCGTATCCTGCTGGAGGAGACAAAGAACGAATGCGTGCTTCGTAGGCTATGAACGTCAAGGATACTTTCTGGGTAGCAACCAACGAAAGTAAGAGTTGATTGACCCATATAAAAACAAGCTGGCTGGTGGCTCTTCCTACAATATCCTGCGCTGATTTGGGATGCAAATCGCGCAAAATCTTTCTCCGCCTTGATCGAACTCCGAACCGTGCAATTAGAAGCCCGACGACTTTGCTCGGCACCCCGAGGAGGTGGCGAACAGCTGGCTAAGTATGACTCGGGGGAGCCTGTGGTAGCAGTCGACCGTCGGTACGCGCAGCTGGCTCCCGAAGGACGAAGGGTGCATCCCCACGTGATCTTACGACCTCACGCATCCTGGATAAATTTAACATGGTCTCGACCCGCTCATTGTCACATGAGTATTTAGAGTGTTTTTTTTTAGCCTTTTTATTGGAAAGTGAAGACCCCTTCCCTAATCCCCTACACTGTTAGCAAAAATAACACGCCCAGACGTGTAAACCGTTGTCCCATAGCGGACATGTCGAAACGTGTTCGTTTTACACGCAGCCATGTCTGTTATTCGCCTACACACGAGGTGCCGTGTAAACTTAACACGCTACACCGTGTCTGCTTTCCGAGAAACACGGTCCAGCGTGTTTTTTTTTTTTTGTTTTTTTTTATGAAACATGGCGGCCAGCAGCCGAGAACAGGCGAGAGACGATCCCAGCGAGCCGAGCGCCTTTCAGCCGAATTGAAAGCACACAGGACGCGTTTGTTCTCGTTCGATGTCTTTTATACACAGTAAACAGTCTCCAAGCGGCGGACGTAGCTACGTGCAAAGGTACAGGGGTGTCGCGAACCGCCCGAGGTTCGAGTTCGACCAGGTTCGACTTTTTCGAACTTTTAGTGGAAAATTCGACGAACCTTGTATTGAGGTTCGACTCGTGTGCGCATGCGCGACAGGCTGGCCAGTTGGCTTCGGATTGGATGGTGATGGCTAAGGGATGAATTAAGGGCAGCGCTGATTGGTTATTTCAGTTAATACAGTACAAAAAATTAAGTTATTAACTTCTTCAGTGATTAGAATTGGTTTCTTTTAATTGCAACTGTTTATAAAATAAAATAACCCTTTGCATAAAAGAAAAAATTCTCCAAACGTAGACATGCTTGTATCAAGGTCTGGCCACACTGTCCACGAAGTCGAACCGGTCGAATCTGGTGAAAAGTTCGAAGGTTCGTCGAACCGGTTCGACCCAGTCGAACCCCGAAAGTTCGACCTAAAAATCTGGTTCGACAAAAGTTCGCGACACCCCTAGTACGTACGTGCGTCGTCGGCGGTCGGTGGCGTCGGCAGCTACGACGGAACACGGAACCGCTAGACAGAAAAACGGATACTGAACTTACATGGATAAACAGCTCGAGCAAACTATTTGAAGTAGGGCGGTAACTTGCGCCACCTACTGAGATTTCTTGCAGCCAGTGAAAAAAACAATCAGGAGTTTGTTACTACGCTGAGAACTATCACAAGTAGGGATGTCGCGAACCACCCTAGGTTCGATTTCGAAAGGTTTCGATATTTGCGAAGCGAACTGAGGTTCGATTTCGAAAAATTTTGATATTTTCTACCGACCAAGGTTCGAATTCGAAAAATTCGCAACTTTTGATCACAGTAGAGTTTCGAATTCGAAAAGTTCGAAGCTTTCACGGTTTCTAAAATTTCGGGTTCGAATATTTCGAATATTTTTTTACTTGAGGTTCGATAAATTCGAAGATTTCGAACTTTCCTAACTTGAAATTCGAGATATTCGAAAAATCTGCATTTCTTAAGATCTGAAGTTCAAAAAGTTCGAAGATTTCGAAATTCTTTGGAAATAAAATTCGAAAACTTCGAACGCTTCGAATTTTTATAGACATGAAGTTCGAACAATTCGAATTTCTTTCTGCATAAAGTTCGAAAAGTTCGAAAGTTTCGATTCTCTTTTAACGCTAAATTCGAAAAAAAAAAAGCGTCGAAGATTTTGAATTTTTTTTAAGTCCAAGTTTTCAAAGTTCGAAGTCCAGTTTTCAAGTTCCTCCACAGTTTCAGTTTCAAATAACATTTTCACGACTCACTGCTTTTCACGAAATCAAGTTTAGAAAAGTTAAGGTGTGATACCTAGGCTCTGCGAAGTTGGTCAGGCAATTAAATGAGACGGCAAGTGTCCCGGATGTGCTGGAATATTTGCCAGTGCAGAGTGACGCGTGACCATAGATCACTAATTGTGACCGCCAGCCCGGGGGGGGGGGTTCTTTAACGTGCATTACGCAGTAGTGATCACACGAACAAACTGTTTTACGATACTCATCCAGTTCGAAATGGCCAGGGGCGGGCAGGAGGTTGAGGCTCAGAAAAACCTTGAAGCGACCTGGCAAACTACCTCCCCACCCCTTGCACGCTGGTAGTAATCCGATCGAACGGCGCCCGAGTGACGCTGGCATATAGTAAGTTAAGTTTGTAATTGTCCTGGAGGTTTATTCTCTGGGACGGAGGAATCGCCTCGCAAAAAGCACAGAAGCCGACACAACTCGAGGTCGAGGAGCGTTCTACCATACAAGTGGCGTCGGAAGAGAAAAAACGTTGGAGGGAAGAGGGGAGGGGGGGGCGGCCTCAGCCCTCCTTCTCCCCTTCCAGATATTTCGGGCTGTTAAAGAAAACAATACGGGGAAAGAGGGCGTGGTCGAGCTTATTTTAATCTGAAATTATTTATGCCTATGTATAGCTACTGTCGCTCTTCACTGCATAAAAGATCGCGTAGATGGTCATTGTTAGAAACTCGTTGTCAGAAGGCACTACTCGTCACATGCTTAGTGGTTCGGAAGTTCAAAGCTATGTCTTTACGACCTAAATAACTGTGCCAATGGTAAAAAAAAAATTAAAAAATAATAATAATAATAAATGCGGGGATAAAAAGCTGGAGAAAGAAAAAAACTATCAAGAACTCGCCGGATGTGTTGTATTCTTGCATATTCAGAGGTTCAGAACTTCGAAACAACTTTCTCCTACCAAAATGTGTACAGGCTAAAAGAGACACGTCCCAGGAACGTGAAGCAAAACAAAAAAAATGTTTTCTTTTAATGACGTGCTGAACTTGAACAATATTAGAAATCTTCTCCCATGAGTTAATTTATTCCTTAACGTGAAAAAACAATAAATACATTATTTTGTATTCTGCAGATGGCAATGATATGTACTGTCTGTGGTGTTAATTTAAATGCGATACCTCAAACAACTTAGACGAAAATAAATACCAAGTTTAGGGCATAATTGCATGTAGATACATGTTTGGACATTTCTTCGAAACTCACCTTGAATAACAATAGTCATATCTCAAGACGACTCTTATCTAGGCTATACATAGATCATTCTTAAAAAGTTTAACATCTTTACCATAAATAGCTTCGGCTACATCGCGCTTCAAATCTGGCATAAACGATAATCGTCAAAAACCCGTCGTCCTTCTTCGCTCCTTCGGGAATTTATTTCTTTAAAACTAAGCATGCCGGAACATTTATATAAACGGCATTGTCTTTCGTAAAGAACGGAACACCGCATGTAAAAGTTCGAGAAAAAAAATTACGAATGTACCTCACTACTTGAATTCAAATGAAACCATCCGCCGGTCTTGCGAAGTTCGACGAACGTCGCATTTTTACCCTAAAAGTTCGAAGTTCGTCGATCTTCTGACTTTTCAGGATTCGAAAGTTCGAAACTTTTCGAATTCTATTGATAAATAAGTTCGAAAGTTCGAAAATTATCGATTTCCTTAGCATAGGAAATTCGAAAGTTCGAACAGCTTCGAACTTTTTAGTGCAAGAAATTCGAAAGTTCGAAAATCATCGAATTTTTTGGTCAGTCAAGTCGGAAGTTCGACAAGCATCGAATTTTGCAGTGTGATAAGTTCGAAAGTTCGAAAAGGATCGAATCTTTTAGCGTAATAAGTTCGACGGTTCGAAAAGCGTCGAACTTCTTAGCTTAACAAGTTCGAAAATTCGACTTCCGTCGAATTTTCGAACTTGTTAACGATTTTCTAAATCGTAAAATTCGACTTCCGTCGAATTTTACGATTTAGAAAATCGAAAATGCGAAATCTTACGAACCTTCCGAATCGCTTGATTAGATCATCGAAACTTCGATCGAAAAAAGTTCGCGGCATCCCTAATCACAAGTAGACAGCAACCCTACATACATCACAAACAACACGAGAACCACGTAGGACACAGCACCGACACATACACAAACACAACACCGACACTGCGCCCGCCACTTCCTACTAACATCCTTTTTTTCTCGCGGCGTATATAAGCTTGACATGTGCGGGTGAGCTCTTTGGTCGCTGACCGTTACAGATTAATAGAAAAAGACACAAAACACGGCACAATGGACAGCCGTATGTAAGAACTTCTTGCATTTAAAAAGTATGGAGGCAAAATCTGTAAAATTAATCCGTTGCGAAAAACAACGATGTATTAACAATAAATATTAAACCGGCCATGGAAAAGTTAAAATTTTTGTTATTTTCATGCTCGACCAGTGTTATGAGCAGTCCGACTAGCTTAAATCAGATAGAAAAACAAATTATTAGGATTTTATCATTATGTATTAAATAATCAATATAAATTATCCTTGTGCAAAGCATTTTTTATATAAGTATTTGTGAAGGACATCCGCCCAACACTTCACTTCCGCTAGTTGTAGAACGCGAACGGGAGCAGAAGCCTTCACTTTTGGGGCGTTTTGATGCAATTTGTTGTTGTATTTCGTGTCGGTGTCGAGTGGAGCGGTGGGGCTTGGGAGTTTGTGACCGGTGTTATTCGTGATCACTAATGTGGCGCTGATGCGTTTTTTCTTTTTTTTTTTTTTTTTTTTTATACCGCCGTTACCCCGAACATTGAAAATTCACATGCCCGTGGCACTGCATTATGCTGAATCGCGAGCTCCTTCTCTGTTGTCATTTTTCTGGTAGCACTCGTGGATACTGCAAGCGTTTAAACAATGTGCACTGTCTCGCCTACATCCGCGGTGACGTGCTCGACCTGTTGAAACTTATTGTTTCCGTCATTTTGGAGTACGCAAGGCAGTTATCTCGCAGCTCTGGTTTCGGTTATAAACGCAAGGCAAACCGCTCGTAGTTCCCGCCCTCCGTACACGTTGGACATCTTCCACACTTCGACACCGGATAACTGGATGAACGAGGATTCACGTTTACTTCAGATGTCACTCGCGCCGCTTTCTCACCGTCGAGCAGCAAGATCGGCTGGCGACAAGCCGCGGATGAAAGGCTTGAGCATCAACAGCCCAAGTGCACTCGGTGCCGATGCGGGTTTTTGTCAACCGGTAGCCCAGCACAAACCGTGACCGTTCCAGCTCTTCGTCATGACACGATGTTGCAGAGAGCAGGGTATAATACAACTACACGAACCACCGAAGCGAACGCACTGTTATCGTAAATCTTGGCTTGTGATTGTGCCTTTGTAGATCATCTTATTCGTTTTGCTGGAGACGCGAACGACGGACACAACAAAATCGTTTGCATATTGCGAAACACGGAGTCCGCACCGTCCTGACTTACCAGTCTTTCACCTGCTTTAGAGCAGTTTGTACCTGCTAGTAGGTATGTCCACTGAAACTGCATCTTGAAACTAGGGGCAGTGACAGAGAGAAAAGAGAGAAATTCGGGAAAGCTTGTTCGCTCTCCCAATTTCTCAACTCTCAAAGATTGTACCATAAAAAATGCACCAACGCCTCTTGCCAAAGTAAAGAAAAAGCACTATGTTCACTACGTAAAAAATGGTCTCAGTTCATGCATGTGGGCAGGTAGGAGGCAGACAAAAATGGTTGGCAAGATTATGGCCCAACATCCTTGGCCAATCCAAAAATCATTGGCCAATGCCTGGCCAAAGTGCACGGGCCATTCATGGGGATTGACACTGTCCTTTCAGTGGCCAATCTGTGGTTAATGACTGGCAGCCAGACAAGGCCCAGCACATGGCCAATGTTGGCCCACACTCATGCCAAACACAGGCAGCCAGCTCCAAAGCCTAGCAATATTGCTGGGCTTCGGAAGGCAAAATAATTTTCTAGCTTACCCGAGCAGGACCAAAAGATTCCTGGCCCCTGTGGGCTTTGAACCACCGCATGCAGCGAATGGCTCTTTGATATTTGGGACACTGCACATCAAGAAATGAGGCGATAACGAGCAATGTCACAACCCAAACTTGTTTATTCGTTCTAGAGGCATGTCGCAAGAAATGGTGGACTAAACCAACAAGAAATAAAATATTTTAAACAAAGCAATATCTGGAATGTTAAAAAAATGGCGAGTTAAACCAGCAATAAAGAAATTTAAAACAATGTAGTAATTGGAATGTTAAAAAAAATTATGAGCTAAACAAGCCATAAATTTAAAAAAAATTAAAACAAAGATGTCTGGAATGTTCAAAGTAATGGTGAGCTAAACCAGCAATAAATAAAAAAAATTAAAATGATGCAATATCTGGAATGTTCAAAGAAGTGGTTAGCTAAACCAACATTAAATAAAATGTTTCAAAGAATTTTAAAAGAAATGGTGATCTAAACCAGCAATAATTAAAACATTTTAAACAAAACGATAAGTGCAACCTTCACTTTGGCGCATGGGAAGCCTTTCGTTGATTCAATGTTCACTCAGGCGCACAGGAAGCCTTCCGTCGTCTGTTGCGTCCCCCATGTCTGTCTCCCGCGCCTGCTAGCCAGGGCTTCACCACCTTCTTTACAGAGGTTAGTGTGGCGGTCCCGACACAGTCATGGTCCTTTACAGAATCTGTAACAGTCATAAACCTTGTAACAGCTTGGACGTCTCAATAGCTTTGTCAGTCATCAGGCATTTTCAAGCAATCTATTTGCCCTCTGTGCAGTGATATGGACAACATGAGCTTGAAAGTAGAGCTCAGTCTCCCTAGAACAGGGGTCTCAAAAACGCGGCCTGCGACTCTCTGGGATGCGGCCTGCATCCTGAAGAAAAAAAACTGCCACATGAAGATATCTTTTTTTATGCCTGTTGAGAGCCTAGTGATTTGTGCAACGGTGTGCTTGTTCTCGATCTATTGAAAACTGCCAGTACGTTCGGTTTTGAAATCTCCTTATAACATCAGGTGTGGGCCCATAGTAGTCGTGTATGCAAATGAAAGCTAAAGTTGGCAAAACGGTGAGCTTACAAAAAGCAAAAAGCACAAGGTTCCTTCTCTAGAAAATCTCTGGGGTGTTACTGGGACAGTCGACGTTCGCAGCGTGAAACAACACTGCTGCTTTTTTGTTTATATCTTTTGTCCCAAAATAGCAAAACATTGCCCCGAAAGGATGAGGGCCAGCGGAGAGGGGATGGGGAGGCCTCTCTGTCGGCCCTTGTCCTTTCGAGGGCAAGCAATCTGGCCCCCACACTCGAACAAGTTTGAGACCCCTGCCCTAGAGCAATGATCTTATATAAATGTCAATGGTTCACATACGTGGCTGCTAAGAGTCATTTTCAAATTGTCTCATGCGAAACATAGGATCAGCCAAAAGTAATTAGTAATCAATGCTTGGTTTGCCTTTAATTTTAAAGCCCGAGGAATCATTTAAGGTGACTATTGCCAACATGGCAATATTCCCAAATTAGCAATACTTACTCAGTATGAGGCTCAGTATCTGCTCAAACTTCTGAAAGCTTCCTTTAGCGCCGCCAGACCCTTTCCAACTCAGCTGAAGGGCTGCTTCGTTGGCCACCAGATCCCCAAGAACCGCCCTGACACAATCGTTGTGGTCATTTCCCCCTTTCTTCGAAAAGAAATGCACCTGCAACAGAGTGACAGAAACTTGGCAATCCTACTGGGATGTCTTAACAAATACTGCACTCACCAATGCCTCCATGTTGGATTCTTTTTCTAGGTATCTCTCAATGTCCAAGAGTTCACCTATGTTTGTTGCTGGGATTTTGGGGCAGTCCTCAGGAAGCCTGACGGGCTTCGAAGTTTTGCCGTGGGCCACTAACATCCTCCGAAATTGTTTAAGTTCTGAAAGTATCTGGGCGTGGTTGTGAAGCACTTTCTCCTCAAAGGCTGTAAGAAAATAACAAGTTTATATTAAAGTTACACACATGAAAGTTTGATTAGATTAGGGAACCCTAAAACATTTAGAATACACACCCAGCTGACGAGCCTGAAGCTTCAACAACAAATTTCTGATGCTGCAAGCGTTGTAATCATCACCTGAAAAAAAGTAGCACTTTAGCGTACAATTTCAACACTACACCATAACCTGATGAGGAATTGATGTCACATGGTTACTGCCTTGCTTCAAATCTAGTTCCTACCAGCCTAGATATGTCTATAGCCAGAATAAAACAGCAAAACGTTTGCAATGTACAAATCTCGTTTGGTAGCCTATTGTAACATTTAATCTCTTTTACAACTGTGAGGACAATCAAAATAACATGCCTTTTGTTGATAACACACTTGAAGTTAACACATTGTATTTATCAACACATTTTATTCCAGCAGTGTTGTAACAGCACCATAAAGATACAAGCTTTTTCATTTAACCTTTAAGAGTGGTACAACAGAAAAAAAAGCTATGACATCCAAGACCACCATTCTCAAATGTCATACCAGGGCTCTTGTAGAACGACGCGCCATGCTTCCTCGACAGGACTGGTGCACTTGAGTGGGTAGACATGGTCGGCTGGGAGTCTCTCTCTGCAAATACAGTGCCAGGCAACAAGACAACTTTATCAATGTGCTTTCTTTGAACGCTGTGTTTTAACAGCAGGACAGAATGAAAAGCCATGTTTTGTTTCAAGTGTTGAAGAATGGCACGACACGAAGCAAAACCACAACATTTGAGATAAACATTCTCAAGTATTGTCGTACCAGAGCTCTCGTGCAACGACACTCCATGCTCCCTCGACAGGGCCGGTGCACTTGAGTGGGTCGACATGATCGGCTGGTAGTGTCTCTCTGCAAATACAGTGCCAGGCGACAAGACAGCTTTATCAATGTGCTTTCTTTGAGCGCTGTGTTTCAACAGCAGCACAGAATTAAGAGCCATGTTTTGAAGAATGGCACGAAACAAAACTACAACATTCGTGATAAACATTTTCACGTATTGTCATACCAGAGCTCTCGTGTAACGGCACTCCACGCTCCCTCGACAGGACCGGTGCACTTGAGTGGGTCGACATGGTCGGCTGGGAGTGTCTCTCTGCAAATAGAGTGTCAGGCAACAAGACAGCTCTATCAATGTGCTTTCTTTGAGCACTGTGTTTCAACAGCAGTACAGAATGAAGAGCCATGTTTTGTTTCAAGTGTTGAAGAATGGCACGACAAAACAAAACTACAAAATTCGAAATAAACATTCTCAAGCATTGTCGTACCAGAGCTCTCATGCAACGACACTCCATGCTCCCTTGACAGGACCAGTGCACTTGAGTGGGTCGACATGGTCGGCTGGTAGTGTCTCTCTGCAAATAGAGTGTCAGGCAACAAGATGGCTTTATCAATGTGCTTTCTTTGAGCGCTGTGTTTCAACAGCAGCCTAGAATGAAGAGTTATGTATTGTTTGAAGAATGGCACGACACAAAACAAAACTATAACATTCGAGATAAGCATTCTCAAGTATTGTCGTACCAGAGCTCGCGTGGAACGATACTCCGCGCTCCCTCGACAGGGCTAGTGCACTTGAGTCGGTCGACATGGTCGGCTGGGAGTGTCTTTCTGCAAATACAGTGCCAGGCAACAAGACGGCTTCATCAATGTGCTTTCTTCGAGCGTTGTGTTTCAACAGCAGTATTGAATAAGAATCATGTTTTGTTTTAAGTGTTGAAAAATGGCACGACACAAAACAAAACTATAACTTCCAAGATCAACATTCTCAAACGTTGTCATACCAGGGCTGTTGCGGAATGACACTCCAATCTCTCTTGATGGGATTGGTGTACCCGAGTGAGTCGACATGGTCAGCTGGGAGTGTCTCTCTGCAAATAGAGTGTCAGGCAACAGGACAGCTTTATCAATGTGCTTTCTTTGAGCGCTGCATTTCAACAGCAGCACAGAATGAAGAGCCATGTATTGTTTGAAGAATGGCACAACACAAAACAAAACTACAACATTCGAGATGAACATTCTCAAGTATTGTCGTACCAGAGCTCTCGTGGAACGATACTCCACGCTCCCTCGACAGGGCCAGTGCACTTGAGTGGGTCGACATGGTCGGCTGGGAGTGTCTTTCTGCAAATACAGTGCAAGGCAACAAGACAACTTTATCAATGTGCTTTCTTCGAGCGCTGTGTTTCAACAGCAGTATTGAATAAGAATCATGTTTTGTTGGAAGTGTTGAAGAATGGCACGACACAAAACAAAACTATAACTTCCAAGATCAACATTCCCAAACGTTGTCATACCAGGGCTGTTGCGGAATGACATTCCACTCTCTCTCGATGGCATTGGTGTACCTGAGTGGGTTGACATGGTCGGCTGGGAGTGTCTCTCTGCAAATACAGCGCCAGGTAAAAAGAGAGCTTGATCAATGTGCTTTCTTTGAACACTACTAAACCATGTAGCGTTTTGTAGGCACCACACAACACATCTATACTTATCTTTTTTACTTGCAATTTTTTCATTCAAGAAACAGCATGTGTACCATTTTAACTGGAGTAGATACTATTAGAATAGAATAATCACCTGGTGGGCATGTGTAGGGTGGCGGAGAAGGCATCGGCCATAAGTCAAAGTCGTTGACTTCTTCACTTCCGCTATCGTCGGATAGTATGATCCTTTTGCGCTTTCGCCTTGAGCGCTTCTCCATTTCACTGTCTTCAGTTTCTAAGTCGGAGGTTTGCTCAGCTGTGTCCAGTTTTTTCAAGGCATCTTCAAAAGTGTCTGCAAGAGCATAAAGATTTTAAATTTACAAGGCATTTTGTGGAAGAAAACAGGGACCAATGAGGATGTTAGGTCAGAGGAGCTGATGCTGTCTGTAGAAGACATTTACAGCTTTCATGAACCAGCTTTTAACAAATGTTATTTCATTTTACTGGATGTCAACATCTTGATTAGCACCACAACGGTCCCCTCATTACAAGATGGCTCTTATTCCACCTCAGCCATACATCGTCGTGTGACGAAAGGTCCACTCCTATCGACTTCCCTTGAAGCAAAATGCACGAGAACCTAAAACTTACCTTTTGTGTGCAGAATCCTAATATCCAGTTGCTCCCATGTACTTTGAGTAGGGGCCTTTTTCTTGATTAGTTTACAGATGGTTAGTTTCGAAGCATTTGATGGCCATAAACAAGTTCTTTTTTCTCCTTCCTTTGCAGTCCACCAAGAGGGCACCACATATGTGCTCTTGTCTTTGAGAAATTCCACTATGTAGTAGCTGGAAAGTGGCAAAAGTCATTCAATAGCATTGTAGAAAAAAAATGTCGTCGTTTAGGCAGCATGAGTTTAGTCTGCCAGGGCTCAGTGACATTGTCACACGCTGTAGATGCGAAATTTAGTCAGAGCAGTACCACCGCTAGCCTAGGGTCTTGAATGTGCACCACGCAATAGTGATTCCAGAAACATGTGCCAGTATGATGCTCATTCAGACTGAAACTGGCAGGGCTGAGGAAAAGCATCGCCTTACGTAAAGTGTGGGCGTGCGTGTTTTTTTTTAACGCTGTAGACAAACTTTACATTAGGCAGTGCCTTTCGGACAGTTCAGAGGAGATGAAGCAGAGGAAAGAATGCTTGCTTTCCTCTGAATGGAAAAAGCATCCCTTTGCAAAGAATGTCCACAGAAGAGAAGGTTAGCAACCTGCTGTCTAGGCAAGACACTAAGAATATTGACAGAAGGGAAGACCGACATGGATAGCGGTACAAGTCCTGCACATGTTTAAACTCGTGTCCTACAAGCAGTACTTCATCACTGTGTGTTAAAATGTTTGCAAGCACTACAACACGGCCTTCAGAAATTAGGACACAGTTGTCCCGCCCCTGGACATTCAGTTTAGAGCCCTTTAACAGTGCCTTGGTAAACTGCTGATCACAGCAGATTGCCAAGGTACTGGTGGGTCCACTCATGTGACAAGATGATGGTACCACTAAGAATGCACCCTGGGTGGAGGCAGCGGTATCGCGAGTGTGGTTTACAGCGCACGCCCTCTCCTCTAGGATCCTTCTGTGTAGCTGCTGAAGTGGCTTATTGCCTGACCTGACAAGGATCTTCAGCCTCCCCAGGTAGTTCTCAAAAGGAAAACAGCTGAAGTTGTCAAGGGGTCCCAAGAGGCGACAGTCATTTGCGAGGTGAATGAGCAGATGCACATTGTACACGAGTGATGTCTTTCCATAAATTACAGAGCATTCCCTTACAAAAAGACAGAGCAGCTGCTCTGCATAGTCCAACATGTGCACCATCGACGGGGATACAAGAATGGCAATCCCAACATGAAGTAGAAGAAAATGTTTGTAAACCTCTGGTTTCACGACTTTTCTTAATGTGACAGGACCCGCATAAAGCAAAAAGAAACGAAACTCTGTCGCTTTCCAGCGATCAAACTCCTGGAGGCCACGACATTTCCGCTGAAAATCCGTGGCACTGAGCTTCCCAAGTAGAGCAAGCTCACGAGACAGAGCTGAGACTGATGTTGAACCAAGTCGAACAGATAGGGGGCCTCTTAGCCACAAGCCTATCAGTTTTCGAACCACCCCGAGGCAGACACAGTGCATATAATCAATAGGAAATCTGCTAACCATGGACACCCCAATAGTTGCCAATGGAGAAGTCCCTTTGTGGTGCTCCTCTTGTAACTGAGCCTTGAATGAGTCGTCAGTACGCAGAGGAGCATTCAAGTTAGGAAAAGTCATGCGTCCACAATATACACCTGATGCGCAACACTTGTCACATCCATAGTACCCTCCATGACCTTTTGTGCACTTAACAAATGCCTTTGCAGGAGCATCACAGAGTACTGCTCGCACAGCAATGGAGTAATGCACCCCTTGAGAGTCCAGGCCACTCTGTAGCATGCACTCAAGTTCTTGAACAAATGGATGAAGATATTCATCCACAGAGCTTGGTTTTGAAGCCCCACAAAAAAGGCCCACAACGAACACTCTGTCCAGCAGCTTATTTTGTGGGTGGTGAAGCAAACCTAACACAGGCCACACTTGTCTGCTACTACTCTTGAAGAGAGGAAGTCCATCCACATTAAAGGACACATCAAGAGTTCTGGTGTCCAGCGTGATAGATGGCCACATCTGCAAAGCATGCCGCAGGCCATCCTCCAAGCCGAAATGACAGTAGTCACCGTTTGACAAGGGTACAGATGGAGTGCTTTTCGGCGTACCAAGCAGATTACGAGAATTGCTGGGAAGGCCACTTATGCGCCGTTTAAGAACTCCAAGAAGACCGTCCAAAGCTGCATGCTCAATGTTGTAAGATACTGCCCATGTACGAAGATCAGAGGTAATATCATGACTGGGGTACCCCTCAGAGAGAGAAGCAGGTGACGTACCAGCTAGTTCTGGTTCGTCAAGTTCTTCTGATGCAACAGAAACATTAGTGAAAGAACTTTCTTGACTTGGTTCACGCCGCAAAGCTGCTTGATTTAGCTCCGAAATAGGAGGATAAGAAACATGTTCAGTTTCCAGGCATGCGGTTTCAAGAGAGACTTCAGTCTCCAAAATCCGACTGCGCGTATCCACCTCTTTCATATATGATGAGGCAGCATGCTTAATTAAGCGAAACTGGCGCCTTCTCTTTGAACTTAAATATTTTTCCATTTTTGTCACGTTACCTCATCACAGTGCTTGCACGTACTTCCAAACCTGAAAGGAATTAAAAGCAACTATGAGCAATGAATACTGGGGGCTAAAGACACATACGCCATGGGTAATTTTCAATAGACGTCTGAAGGTATATTTAAACTGACTCACAATTGTTTCCTTATTTATCATTTCCGCTCAGATACACAAGCTTAGCATGCTGATCGAGTATACGTTCCAGAAATTGGGGTAAGCATAGGGTGGCCATATTCCTCAAGCTAGAAAACAGGACATCCTAGCGGAAAAGGGGGGAGGGGAGGGGGGGGGGGGCGTATTAAAGTTTGAGATTGGGAAAAAAAGATTTAATAAAATTCTACATGCGTGCTATATCTACATGATTCTACATCCGTGCTATATTACCAGTAACTCAAAAAATATTTCGACACACGCGTCTTCGCGAGAGTAAAGGTGTTTGTGGGCAACAACAGTTCTAAATTTTACTCTCTGGATAAAAATTTTAAAGTACCTACGGTTATTTTTGGAAAATATACTTGTAACAAATAGACATAGTTTCGGTTTGCTTCTAGTCGATTGGAGCCAATTTCAAAACTATGTACTCCTGCGAAAACGGGACATGATTCTATATGGAAATAAAAAGACGGGACGGCAGAAGTGGGCCTCAAAAACGGGACTGTCCCGGCCGAAACGGGACGTCTCCTAGGTAAGCATGTCAAACATGACTAACAGTCAGCACATCTTAAATATAAGGCTGCTGAACAAATGTGCGTGAACACTAGATACAATGGATGCATCTCTCAACCACAGCTGTTTGAGATGGTTGATCAACGTTTGTCCTCATTTGTGTTCAGCCTCCGGCTCAAGGCAATACCTCCAGGCTAGCAGTTTGAACGCACTTGCTACAACGTCGAGACATGCCGCAACATGGCTGACAAGCGTCGCGGTGTCTCACTATTCACGGACACATACCAATCCACGGCTAGCAATCGTACTTTACTAAATCGATCGCATATAGCACGAACCAACGTCGCCACATCTCAAAGGCAGAGCGACCTTATGTAACCAAAATACGAGAAATTGGATTGGGCGTTATTGTGCCAGTTTCACTTAGGCGGCAAGCTCGCGCCCAAATTCAATGGACGTGACGACGTAACGGCACTGCTCAACACTCGAAACGATGCAAGGTGAAAAAGCCATACCTCCTGCAGCCGGGAAACGCACTACTGGTGTGCTGATATTTAGCTAAAAGTTTTTTTTTGGAAAACAGCGCGGGAGGAATTGGCGGGAACGACGACGAAGCACGACCAACACGACGACACAACTGACTTCCGGGACTAGCTTGAGAAAACTGGATGGATAGATGGATGCTAACGGCTGTACGCCGTACCCTTTATATTGGGTGATAGCCGGCGCCACCTAGCCTAGCAACCAAAACAAGTTGCATCAATGTCCCTAGATCAACCAGAGCAAAGAACTAGATAACGCTAAAATTAGCGACACGCTTAAACTTTAAACAAAACACGCCTGCAAACTTTGCCTTTTTTAAAATACTTTAATAAAATAACACTGATAACTGCAAAAAAGTAGTGAATGCGGGTCGTTCTTTCTCGATTTGGTCCTAATTCAGAAACCGAAACTGCGATACAAATCAGTGTACAAACGGCACGGGTATGGGCCCGCTTGAAGGGTGTAATGATCAGATGAGATGAACAAACATTCGCGTTTACTTCGGTTTCTTTCACGGTAAATTAAACTCATTACAAAAAAAAAAAACTTTTTTTTTTTGCAAGTTTTAAGAATTATATTAAAATAAGTTCGCAATACTATATCTCAGAATGCCGATACGCATGCAATGCGATATATTCAGAAATCGCCAATAGATACATGTTTGGCAAGTCATGTTTGGCCAACCGATAGCCGATGTCATATCTGGCCGGCGTTGGCCAGATATACCAACCACTCCAGCCAACGATGGTTGGTATCCCACGTTTTGCCAGGCAAGTGCCGATGTCGGGACCCAACCTACGTTGGGGGCCAAGCTTTACCCAGAGCTTGGCCAATGGCTGGCCATTGGCCAGGTCTGCCTGGGATATGACGTTTCTCCGCGGCATGAAATACGCGTCGAAGTGGCCTATGATGGTACCGAACTTCTTAGCTTCTGCTTCGGCCAGCTGAAACGGGCTGAAGATGTCCTCGGCTTGGTCCCCCATAATGTAAAGGAGAGCGTCGATTTGGTGTTCTTCAGTCTTTGTGCTGAGTCCCGAAGCAGTGTGGAAGCGTTGGAAGCGCTTCTTCCATTTCGGCCATTCGTTCGGAGACGAGGAAAAAAAAAAATGGCTCCGGCGGCTGTATCACGAACGATGTGCCCGCTGCGGTGGTTGCCATTTCTTCCAGCGCAGGATCGCTTCCTTGGGTGCCTCGGAAGTCAGTGCTGGTAGCGGTTCTTGATTTCAGGCCGTGATCCCACTTCTGACACCATGTTAGGTTGGCGGAGAAAAAACGAGATGCTACCGCAGACCAGGATGGCTAGGTTCGACATTGCACATGTTCCTTTTAAAAGTACACGGAAGTGACGTCATCACGTCTGATTGGTTGGAAGCAAAAGTGACGTAATTTTCCTAGAAAAATGTAGGCGGAGTCGGCAAAACTGGGCGGAGTCGGCAACCGGACGTGACAACAAAGTGACGTTTCACTTTGTACCGAGTACGTTTCAAAAGGTACTAGCTCCTTAGTAGGTGTCTTTCGTTGGTCATATTTTCCAAACCGCGTCGTCGTCGGGCGATTATGCCACTTTTCAACTAATTTACTTATTGTTTTCGTCGCGAAGATTTACTGACAGCACTGCGCAGCATTCGAGCTCCCGGAGGATTGCGAGCGTGCGACGCAGCACCGGCAGCGGGAGACAACGTTGGCGCTAGGAACCGGAGGTGAAGAGACTGCGAAACGGAGCTCGTGGACGTTCACGACTGTGGAGCTTCAAGCTTCAAGTGTTGTACACTTCGTTTCTACGCCACGGAGTGCCTCCGAAGTGTGGTGGCGAGCGACGAGCATGCAGCGTGGGAGTGAAGACAGTCGTCGTCTCTGTCCGCGTCGTGTCCGTCGCTATCGTGCGTCGTGTCGGGGTCCGGCGCGGCTGGCTCCGCTTCCCCGAGACGCCGAGCGAGAGTTACGACGTGGAGACGGGCCTCAGACCGCTCGGTAGGATATCCGGCGTCATCGGTTGCGTGAACGAAACGATGATCGCCATCGTCGGCCCGTCCATGAACGATCCCACCACCATGAAGGTGGTGCACTGTGCCGCAAGCATTTCTACGTCCTCAACGTGACTGTGGTAAGTACGCTCGTATTACGTACTCAAAATCAGTTCCATGTGTGTCAAAAAGAATACAGCGTAACGCGGGTACGGTGTGGATATGCCATTTTATAAATGAGAGGTGCGGGCTTGTGTGCTCCGCCAGGGGCGGACGCAGGTATTTCGAGGGGAGGGGGGGTCATGTTTTTGGTCAGCGTATCATATGTCGCCCCCCTCCCCCTCGTTTCTACGCCCTAAATTCTGACACATGCAGAATTCAAGAGGGGGGTCAGGTCATCCCGACCACCCCCTCTGAATCCGCCCCTGTGCTCCGACTGCACGAGAGTGTGCTCTAGGTAGTATGTCGTGACTTTTAAAACGTGCATCCTTCCGCCCGCCACATTATGTTTGTTTGAAAGAAGTGGTTTCTTGTCATCATATCTTGCGTCCATGAAGGTGTGTTGCAATCATCTTAATTATCTTGTCAAAAGAACTTGGAAGGTTCCGAAATTGAGACTGCTTTGTGAACCATGAGTGGAACATTCAAGTAAAATCATGTCGGTATCTCTCTCACACTTGCAGATGCGTGACGCCGAATGCTGGGTAAGATGCATAGAGCCACGGTGGGCGACGACGGCTACGGCGTGGAGTCATGGTTCATCAACCCTGTCCTTGGGATCCACGTGACCACCATTATAACGACACGTGCAGTTCTGGACAACGCCTGCCTTGTATTGAGTGAGCCAAAACCGGAGTCAGGTTCCGACCCTGAAAAGCGAGAGTTGGAGTCTGAGCCGAGCTCGGAGGGGTCAGCGTCTGATGGCGAGAGGCTGGCTCCTGCCAAAATTCCAGTACGACCTCTCGGACAGGGCTTTGAGGCAACGCCTTGTCGCCCGGTTCGAGACCTGCTGCAGCCGTGCGCCTGCGCAGCGCCACACATGCCAGGATTGCAGTCCCACCCATGAGGGACGCCGCCGGCAGTCGCCACGACGGTGGTCTCGACCCAAAGGACGCCGTCGGCGAGCCCCTACTGCCCTCGCCACGGTGATGCCCAGCACGGACACCGCCGGCGACGGGGAGCCGCTCACCACCACGACTGCGGTCCCGACCACCAAGGACCCATCTGTTTCCTTGCCGTCACTGAAGCCCTCCCCGTGAAAGCCGTCAAGTGCACACTTCGCTCGCTGCTCCGCAATCATGGCCGTCCATAATCTATGCAGTCTCTTCAGCTCCAACACCTTGCACAGTTCATAGCGCAGCCACCATGGCTAGGGCCAACTTGAACTTGAGAGAAAAACATATCGCTGGACTACAAACTATGGTTTAATACCTCTTCCTCTTCATGTGCCTCAGCTATCTGTTTCTTTTTGTTCTTTATTCTGAGAGCTGTAGATACAATTTAGTTTGAAACGACCCGCATTTCAGCTGGGACGTAAAACATTCCGAACACTATTGCTTTTCTTGTACGAGTTTAATGGAAGGCACACTGACGCATGCTACTTTGTTTCCTTCGATGGCCATTGTTTTATATGTTTTCGCATTTCTCGTGCATACAGGCATTTGTTTCTTGCAAGAATGGTGATGCTGCTGAACACAACACTGCATTTACAGGTGCGGCAATGACCTGCTGTAGTTTCCTTGACAGATGCTGCATGCTCTCTTATCCTGTCATTTAGTCACCTACCAGTTTGACCGATGGGACATTTGCCACGTGCTAGGGGAATGTAATAAACAACCTCTATGTAACACGGGGCACATGAGCCAAAACCAAAGTCTTGTAAGAAATGTCGCACATTTGTTTCTTGTTGAAGTTGCAATTTACTTTGTCTTGTTAGGGTACACTGTGTGGTGGGCGAGGAGGTCGTTCGAATTGTAAAAAGAGTTCTGGGACATGTATATAAGGCGATGGTTGTTCAATAAATTTCAAGCTGTGGTAGAGACTTCATTGTTCTGTCCGTTTTTTTTTTATTGTTCCTACGTCTCAGGGTTGCTATGGATGTCATCCACCAGCTCGCCTGCGTTTTATACCTTTGTTCATACAATACGCCGAGTTTGGAGCAGAGCACACAACCTTATTGCCCTGCCTCGCAGCTACTTCCTTTCAATGTATGGGTTATGCCATGAATGTAGGGTACTACAATTTTTTGCTTAGTTCTTGTCTTCTCTGTTCCATATTTGCGTCAGCTGATTGGTGTTAGTTAGGTGCAAATGTTTTCAGGTGAGCGTACCAGGACACCAATCGGATAGCCAGAATCACGTAGGCAGGAAAATTGCTTTTCAAAACTTTGCCCATTGTTCTGGTGACAATATTTCTTTAAGGCCGATACAAGAGCAATGTAGGAAACACTGGGTTTTATAGTTTTGGAATGTCCAGATGCAGACAAAAGAAACCTTTTGCATGACCTTGGTTCATACTTCCAACATATGTTTATATCTTTAAATTCCAGTGTGAGGTCGAGGAACATGATGGACTTGTTCACAGGTATTTCATGTGCTGTGTTTAGAGACGGATGGTACTGCCCGCGGATATGTGTTGAGTGCATAGCGGTGATATCGATAGCCTTTCGATTTTATGAGCAGAAGGCATGAAATGCGTGGGATAATGACAGAGAAGGCTTGCGGGTTGCCAAACCGACAAAGGTCACCTGGCTTTCCCCTGCAAAGAGCCGAGAAATACTTTAGACCATTTGTAGACCTGTAACGACCTATTTCTCGGTGTTGATTAAACCAGGGATATTGCCATTTTGGGTATTGTTTCATATCCCCTGTGGTTTTAAACACCCCGTTATTACCCTCTGTATTATGACTACATCACTCAGGTGTGCCTCTTGATGTTAGTATTGGATTTGTGTCAGGATCTCTCAAGTCATTCCAGGTTTCTCTCTCCCCCTTACTTTTTGTCATGGTGCCTATTTTAGCTCTTTTTGGAAAATAAAAATTTCAGCTGTGTTTGAGACCTTTCGGTGTATGTGTCCTTTTTTACATAGAGTATCAGGGTTTATGTTATGTTGCACAGCTAGTTTATTTTTGAAAGTGCTTTATTTTTAGAATGCAAAACCGTAACTTGAAAAAGTAAAATTATATGAAAACAGGTTTTGCAATATTTCATTCTCGAAAGTAAAAATAAACAGTCGGACATTCTCAAATCACAGTTATGTCAAACATTGATCTCTTTTTTGAACACGTTTTGCAGCACACTACCTCTAGGTTGTATATCGTAACATATCTACTAATATACACGAAGGCCTGCCATATTCGAGACAAGATGAAATGCAGCTAGACAATAATGTACTGTAAGCGACCTATTTTTCGAGGGCTCAATATTTCGCGATTTAGGTTAAAGCTAAAGTTTTGGAATAATTCGTGGGTTCTAATTTTCACGACGCGGTGGGATCTCAATATAGATTCCAATGTGTTGACATCTTACCGGAATTGTTCGCGGGACATATTTTTTGCGAATTGTAGGCGATTCGCGAAAATTAAGTCGTTTACAGCATATACAAAAAAAGACGTGGCGAAGTTTGCTACTGAGGTATTCCAGACAAGATGAAAGTAGTTGCTGTTGCAAGTTATGACTACACTGTAGGTCTCAAAAAAGGTGAAGGCGCAGGCGAGCTCGTAAAAAGTAGACATACCTTGACCTGAGACAGGAAGGAAAAGAAATTTAGGCAGGTCTCCGCGCACACAGCTGTTTTTGGATACGCTGTGTGTTGACCGCGTCCCTTTTACGAATCTTGTTTCTTCCCTGTCTCAGGGTAAGTCATATCAACCGAATGTTTCTTGGGTTCAACAGAGCAAGCAGGCGTCTTTGTTCAGGTCGTCTGCTTGCTTCCGCGCCTTCATTACGCGCCGGGACCACGAAACGGGAGCTCTTTATGTGCAGCCATCAACTCCGCGATTCTGGCTTGCTCCGACATGTTGCTTTAAAAGAAGGCGCGAAGCGCGCATCCTGCATTCCTTGTAACATTGAAACAACTTTCTCTCCTATTAACTCCTAAATGTATTGCAAAAGGACAGAAATAAACGGTTTGTTTTAACAGCGCCCAACAGGTTTTTATTGTTTTTCACTACTTTTACCTGTACTAGAACAGATGCGACGGCCAGCGACGCACAGGATTGGTTGCCGTTCGTTCACTAAACGCAGGAACTGCTCCCCGCGTCGTAGTAAATCCTACCCCGTACCCCGCGCGTAGGGACGCCTCAGGGAATGCGTAGCTCCTTCCGCTTGTCGGGGGTTGGCTCCGGACGTCGCTCAAACGGGTGACAGGTGTCAAGTTTGCGATGACGTAGCGGCGTCAAAGTGGGCAGACCCGCCACGTGAGTGTTGCTAGGATACGTTCCTCCTTTCCATTACGTCACTTCCATGTACCTTTTCTCAAATGTCCAACCTAGCGATCCTGGACAATATTACAAAAAGGTGCGACTATATAAGAGGGAAACAAAAACGAAGCACATGCAAGCACAGCATTATTCAATTTAGCAAAAATTTAGGTTATGAAACATGACAACTAAGCTATCACATTTGAAAAAGAAAGAAATGCTCGGAGATTTTTTACAGAAGTTGTGGGAAGATCAATGTTGTGAGTAACAAGAAAATTAAGCAGTCGAGGAAGTGCATATTTTAACATTTGTTCACCGTAGTTAGTTTTGGAAATAGGGAGCGTCCAAATTTCCGTGTTTCGAGTAGGATATGTTGCTACACTTGGCGAGAGAGACGCCAATTCACTAAGGGCATGAAGATTTGTTTGTACTTCTGATTTATAGGCCACACATAAACGATATTTATAGAACCTATTTACAGGCATCAAATTTAAACTTTTAAAGAGAGGTCCACTAGGGTGATCGTATGACACGTTACATATACTTCGCAATATTTTCTTTTGTATTACAAGTATTTTGTTTAAATTTGTATTCGTGGTAGTAACCCAGACTAAGAAGTAGTAATGGATGTGGGAGAGAAATAATGAATTATAAATAATTAATTTTACATTTGTGGGCAGAATATGGCGATGACGATACATTAAGCCTGCGACTCGAGACAATTTTACCGAAATATAATTTACGTGGTCATCCCAACTCATTCGATCCGTGAATATAACACCAAGTGTCTTAAAACTAGATTATATTTCTATTTTGGTTCCATTTAAAACAATATCA
Source organism: Ixodes persulcatus (assembly GCA_013358835.2). Lineage (NCBI taxonomy): Eukaryota > Metazoa > Arthropoda > Arachnida > Ixodida > Ixodidae > Ixodes > Ixodes persulcatus. The sequence goes on from JABSTQ010007693.1 coordinate 89,383, forward strand.
CTAGTTATATTATCGTTCTTACTTTTTGGGCGAAATAAAATTGCTTTTGTTTTGTTATCATTTATTTTTAAAGCATTACATTGACTACAAGTAGCGAGGTCTTTCAACGTTTGATTTGCCTTTATTGCTAGTTCCTGACAGCAGTTACCGGTAAAAAATAAACTTGTATCATCAGCGTAAATTACGTATTTAACGTTTTTTATTAATATTGACAATATCGTTAACGTATAAATTAAAAGGGAAGGGACCTAATATGCTTCCTTGTGGAACGCCAGATAGAATGGGTTTAATATCAGATGAATAACCATTTATAGACCGACACGCTGTTTACAAACAAGCCCGCCTTTGCCCACACAAGGTGTGGGCACTGCGCGTGCGCAGAAACCAGACTGGCGCGAGGTGAGGCGTCCGCGCATGCGCCGTACCGTCAACAGCGCCACCGCAGCTGCGTGACGTCAGGGCCGCGTGTTGGTCTATAGACCTTTCCAATGTTTACAAAATCACAGTCCAGCGTGCGATCTTCACAGTCCAGCACGTGCGTGTTCGTCGCTTCGGAAAGCGAGCAAAGCACGCGCCATACGCACGAACGCTCAAAATGGCACCGGCCACAAGCTCGTTTTTGGAAAGGTCTATATGAACGTATTGTTTACGATGTGCAAGATAAGATGTTATGAGAGTTGATGCATGTCCACGAAATCCATACATTTGTAATTTTTTTTAGTAGCAGATTGTGATTTAAGTGATCGAAGGCTTTGCTGAAATCAATAAAAATACCAAGAGTCATTTTGTTTTTCTTCAAAGCTTTTCAAAATGTATTGTTTTTGCTCTAAAAGTGCCAGATCACGTGGCCGCTTGTTCTGGCAGCGAATTGAGGGCGTGAACGCTGCTCGTTTTTCTTTAATTTTTTTTCTGGGACTTCTATTGCGTGGGGTGAAAAACGAACGCGTGTTTCATAGGTCATTAACGTCAGGGATCCGTTCTAAGCGGTATTTGCGCAAAGTAAAAAAATTGTTGCATAGCCCCTTTAAGTCTGCCCATTGTTCATTCCAATCAGAACTCAGCGTTCTGCCTTTCACGGGCTCACTTGTCTCCTCCCTTCGCGCCAGTTTCTGGGCGACAAGTCCTCCGCCGGCCAGGTAACCTTTGCCCCGTGTTTGTCATAACCCGCAGCCCAAATGTATACCACTCGAAGTACACTGCGTGGCACGGTTAAAAGAAACACGCGTCGTTCGTAATAATTTCTTAAGCACTTTCGGAAAACAAGAAGACCACAAAAACAAATCTCGGATTCGAATGGTATTTACAAGGACAGGAAGGTGCAGAGGATAACCTAAGTTCACAATGACTGTTTTTGTTTTATAAGTTCTTTTAGCACGTTTGAAAGACTGATTAAAAGTACAATTTCGAAATGTCCGTGCAAATAAAATGCTCAAAACGCGTTACGTCAAATCCGGGTTAAAAGTTGTTTGTATGTTTCGACTCAAAAGCATATTAGTTTTTTTAGATTTATCCCATGTGGAATTGGAAGAGAGATCCGGAACCTACATGCTGTTAACATGGATGAATGTTTGGGCTTAGAGACGATTACAAAGTTTAGCCAAGGCGCCCCTATTTGAAATATTTTGCAGAAACTAAACCTCGCGATAGGGAAGGAGCTGGACTAGAACCTTTAATATTGATTATCGTGTACGCTCATTCGCACAATAATCTTTCTTATTATTATTTTCTTTTCTTGTTTATACTGTTTTTATCTTTAAAATCCGTACCAGAAGTACAAAAAACAAACACACATATTTCATTGTGCACTGATTGCGACAAGGCACAAAAAAAAAAAAGAAAAGAGAAAAAGTGTCTGCGTTACGACATAGGGCAGCAGGTTGTTTCGGTCAGCTATTTTTCTTCGAAAGAAGAAAATCTTAAACGTATAAATTTTACAACTTTATGGTTTTAGTGTTAAATTATAAGAGTGTTGGTTGTTCTGGGCAAAAAAAAAAAGTGCAATGTATTGATTTTATTTCATCCACAGATGATCATTAGCGACTGTAAAAAAGTTTCTTCTTGCGTTCCGCAACGTTTTAAGGTATGCTCTAACACGCAGGTTCGTGGAGGATGCATAGGAAGAATACATATAATAAACAAAACGCTTCAGAAAGTCTTTGTACTGTTTCTTAGTTGGATATGTTGCGCCTCGAACGCGGGTCCCGGATGCTACCTACATTATCTAGAATTGGCGTGACAAATGTTTTATACAACAGGAAGATGCCGGGTACGAACGAAAATATCACCAGAACGCTGGTAAATGCCCTCCTGACGTCGAAGGTGCTGTACATCCCCAACTCCACCAGGCTACCCAAGACTCAGTGAACGAAGATCGAGATCCTGAACACGGGAGCCACGAGGCTAATAACTTGGCTACAGAAGATGGTGCAGGACCTCAACACCCACTCGAAATACAACAAGCTAGAGGAGAAAGCCGAAGCAAGCGACCGAGCTCAGATGGAGCGACTCAAGGCGACTAAGGCAGGGCGACAGATCCCGAGGTACGTACGATACGACACGGGACGGCTGCCTCCGCTCAGACGAAAGGCGAACGACGAAGGGACAATACAGATAATAGAGTTTGCGCCAACAGCGTGTGGCGTGAGCTAGGACCACCAAGGGCGAAGGCATCACAAAGTCAGAAAGCATATATGAAACAAAAATCGAGGGCGCCCCACAGGACCACCCCAATACCTACGTCTACACGGACGTGGCAGGGCACGGAAAAGGAACATGGACCGGAGCCTACCACCTGCTCAACGAGGAAGAAACTAAAGCGCAACGGCTGACAGGCCCCCATCCACCTAAGTTGACAGAGTTCGAGGCTGTCCTCAGCAATAACTTTTACCGGTGCGACAGGGTAGATAGGTGTGGAGGTGGGGTTTTAATCGCAGTAAACGGAATCATGGAATGTTACCAAGTGAATATTGCAACCTCGTTGGAACTGGTTTGCGTACGTCTGCAAGAGGCCCATAGAAATGTTACTCTATGCGCTTGCTGTCGTTTCCCCACATGCCTCTGCTACGTTCTGAGCACATTTATATGATGATTTAAAAAAAAAAAAAATTCTTCTAGTTTACCGCTTGCTCCTGTTTTTCTGCTAGGTGATTTTTATCTTTATTTTATTGATTAGTCCGGGGAATACCCCACTACTGCTTGTAGTTCGTCTGATTATACTAATTTCCCCAGTCTTTTGTACTGATTCTTTCCCCTTAATGTGTAAAGAACCCTACTCGAATTATTTATACTACAGGAAACGGATTAGACCTCGTACTTACCACTGACTTACACCTCGCATCTTCTATAACTTATTTAGTGGGGATTAGCGATCATGCCAATCAGCACTTCAACCCACATACTTCAGTATGCTCTACAAATAAATCTACAAAACATTTTGATGCAATAATTAGTGAATTAGCTGGCTTCCTCGATGAATTTCTGCATGCGTTTTTATAACATTCAGTAGAAGCTAATTGGAGTATGTTTAAAAATAAACTAAATTCTCTAATTGCCTCGTTCGTTTCTTGTAGGTCTATTATTTCTAACTTGTTGTCTACTTGGTTTAAGAAGAAACAACGCATTTTCCTCTCGGAAGCTTATAAATGAGATGCAAAGACATATAAAATAACTGTCAAGGAGGCCGAACTAACTTTCTTTATTGTAACCCTACCTTCAATGTTATCAAAAAGTACTAAGCAATGTTTGGCGAGTTGTTTGCTCACAGGGGCTGATGGTGTCGACGATCCAAGAAAGCACTGTGCATCAGTTTTAAACGATATATATTTTTTTTTTTGCTGAGGCGTCTGTTAATGATACTAACTCTTACTATCCACTTGTCGAATTCGCGAAGACCGGGTCACTACCGCCGAATACTTAAGGCTTATTGACCAGGATAGATCAGCGTTCGGCTAGAGTGAACTTGAAACGATTGAGTGGGGCGAGCTACGGGCTGCGCTCATGCTTTCAGTTGGGCCTCAAAATGTGGAAAGCGATTAGATGAAATGAAGCCACTTCGATCGCAGCACCACGTTCGATGCAATCGAAGCGAGCGACGACAGAGGTCAAGCTCATATGGGCAATATAAGCCTTTAGGGGCTATACTGTATTTTTTAATGATTTTGACGTCAAAGGTAACGTCAAAACACCACGTCACGACGACGTGGCGTTACGACGAAGCCACGACGTCATCGTTGACTATGACGTTACGCGACGCCAAGATGCTGTCGTAAGGCCGTCGTGACATCGTGTCGCGTTGAAGACGACGCCGTTACGCGACATCGAGTCGCGGTTGTAACGCGGTCGTGACATCGCGTCGCGTTGAAGACGACGCCATTACGCGACATCGAGTCGCGGTTGTAACGCGGTCGTGACATCGCGTCACGTTGAAGACGACGCCGTTACGCGACATCGAGTCGCGGTTGTAACGCGGTCGTGACATCGCGTCGCGTTGAGGACGCAGTTACACGACATCAAGTCGCCGTTGTAACGCGGTCATGACGTCGCGCCGTGTCGAGGTCGATGTGGACGTGGTCGTCGATGCCGAAGTTGACGTCGACGTCCCACGCAACGTTAAACATCGCTATTACGTCACGTTAACGTCGTCCTGACGTCATCGTCAACTTTAACGTCACAAAGACGCCTTGACGGCGTGTAACGTCGTCGTCTTCGCCAACATCAACATCAACTCGCCGTCACGACGAAGTCTTGACGTCATGTAACGTCGTTGTCGTCAATGATGACGTCGATGTCGTGAAGTTTTCGGGACGTCGTTCTTGACCTCGAGTTGCGTCATGTCGACAACGACGTCGACGACCTGATACTGGCGTCTTTATGACGTCGCATTGACAAGGACGCCGTCATCCTGATGTCGCGTGACGTCGTTGTCGTCGTCGTCGTCAACGTCAACGCTGACATCGACGTCGTTTTCAACGCAATATGACGTTAGAACGCGGTCTTGATGTCTTGTAACGCGCGTTGTCAACGTCGATGACGACGTTGACGTCAAGGCGTCGTCGTGATGTCGCATGGCGTTGTAACGACAAGTCAGGTCGCAGTGGCGTTATGTATTGACGTGACGCCTGACGTCTAGATTGTATAAAAATATAGCCCTACGTTCTATTGTTTATATGACCTTGACCAGTGTGCCGGTCGAGCTTAAAGGGGGACCAGCAGAAATATTCTTCAGCCTGGCGGAAAGTCCTCCTCGCCCTCTTTTGTTAGGGGCGAAGCTCCTAAAGGTGTATCCACACGACGGACCGGGCCGCGGACCGATTGATCACGTGATGCGCGGCCCGCGGGCCGCCCGGCTGCATTGAGCATCCACACGGCGGACCAAAAGAGCAGACGACAGAGCGAACGGGCCGGTCTAAAGCGTGTTTCACATGCAGCGGTTTTGGCCCTAGAGCGGCGCGATTTCTGCCGTCGCGGCGCTCTGGCCAGCACCAGCGGTTGTGCGGCACGAGCGCCGCGACGGCAGAAATCGCGCCGCTCTAGGGCCAAAATCGCTGCATGTGAACCAGGCTTAACCCTCGACCTCACAGCTCCTCCAAACGCATGCAACCTCCAAGATGGAGGTTGAACGAAAGAGACGTTTGGCCACGGTGGCCCTGGCGTTGACTATTGAGGACGAGGACGACTTAAATGAACCGAAAAGGGCAATCCCACAGAGCGGGGAATTGCTCCCCGAGCGCGATGAAGTAAAAAGTTGCATCGTCGTACCATGCCACCATCGTCGCACAACAAAAGGTTCGTCTTCTTCGTCTTCAGTAGTTTGCGCCGAAAGAAAACGACTTTGGATTTGGATTCCAATCCAAACAAAAGTCAGCTTGTTGCCCGACTTAGCGCTTCAATTATACTAAAAACGCCGCGGTCCGCCGCCAAGGTCCGGGCAAGAAAAGTAGCTTGGCATTTCTCAGAAGCGCGGGCCGCGGACCGCCGGCGGACCTCAAATATCGGTGACGTAAGATCACGTGATGCACAGCCCGCGGACCAAAACAGCAATTTGGTCCGTCGTGTGAATACACCTTTAGGGGCTAGCCATGTCCGTATGTTCGTCCGCCGTCGGGTGCTCGTGAGCTTCTGCTCGTGAGCTCACGAGCAGGAGCACGAGCACCCGACGGCGGACGGACATACGGACATGGCTAGCCCCTAAGGAGCTCACGAGCAGGACCTCACGAGCACCTGACGGCGGACGAACATACGGACATGGCTAGCCCCTAAGGAGCTTCGCCCCTAAAAAAGAGGGCGAGGAGGACTTTCTGCCAGGCTGAAGAATATTTCTGCTGGTCCCCCTTTCACGTTAAAACGCAACGCGTTTTTAATAACAAAAAAAAAAAACCCGCCTAATTCGTTCCATTTCGCTTGTAGCGCCCGAGTGGGCGTTACACGCTCGAGCTCGAGTGACACCAGATTGCGTGCGCTTCAAAATGCATAAAAAACGATTGGGCGCAAAAATGGCTGAGGATGTCACCACTCAAGCAAAAGCGCGTGTGTGTATGAAGGCACTCTAATACCCTTGTTACACGGGCGCACTTAACTGCAGTTACGCTAACCCCCAGTTAGCGCACACTACTTGCGGACAACATTCTGCGGCTATGCAGTCAAAGCTATGGGCGAACGTGCGCTTGAGCATCTTGAGCACCCATCGAATCAGTGCACGCGCGCTCTTCACTTTTTCTGAAATAGATGCGGTAACCGTGGTGCCACGTAACAGCAGTTAAAGCTGAGTTAACCACGGTTAAGGGT
>JABSTQ010007694.1:0-68453 GCA_013358835.2 Ixodes persulcatus
AAAAAACCCACTTTAAGTACCCCAGTAACTGAAGCAATGACCACACTGATCAGATGTAAGAAGCAATACTCTATACTCTCAAGTGTACACTGCTTGTGTTCGTTTCCCTGGGAGCCAATAACATATTGTGCTGCTTTTATGTTTCCTTTCGCTGTGCATGTGATGCATCTGCCAACGAACAGCTAGTCGGTACAACAGACTAAACACTGCGGAGAAGTGAGCTTGTACTGTATGCCAAGCACAGCACAGATGTCGAGACAACCTTGCTCCGGAAGTATGATCACCACGAGCTCTGCAAGAAAGCCGAATATGGTAAGGATGGCGAGAAGACGATCCCATATTTTTTGCGAAAGAAGCTTCTGTAAAGGGAACAATTCAGCCAATTTCATGAAGTGATCAGTCACAACAGGAAGATACTGATTACTGTACGGATTATGAGGGAACGATCCCATACGGGTCGCAGGCAGCAATCTGCCATGGAGAGTGGCTTACGATTGGTTGCATAAATCCTGGTAGGTGACCTTCGTGTGGCTTTGACTTCTGACATCCTGGACAAGTGTGGGCATACTTCAGTATATCCTGCCTGATTCCTGATCAAGTCTCGACATGGCATAACTTATTGCAAGTCATACTGCTGCTGCTGTGACCTGATGAGGCTGAATCATGGAAGTGACTGATGAACGGCGTTCAAAGTTTCACAATCCTGAAAGGCGAGCCATGGGCGGCATCGTCTGCTTGAAAAATGTAGCTGAGAAAAAGTCCATTCTCTCTCGGCAACTATGAGTCGTACCTATCGTTGCTCTCGGTGCGGCCTACCCTTTGTTCTGCAAGCTTCTCGCACACCCGTAGACTGAGTTTCCCCTCCCACTGTGCCTTGCAAAGTTCTCTGATCACCAATGTCCCCCATTCTGACTGATGTGTCGGCCACAATGCCAGTTATTCCCACCAAAGCATGTTCGTCCTGAGTGGGAAGGACCTGCAAGGAGCACACGAGAGCACATCTGCCGCAACAAAACTCTCTTCTTGAATGTAGTTGCTTAGTGGTATGCCTGTAATGTCGGAGCTCATTGTGCGAGACGTCCGACTGGATTCCGCAAATTATTTGGCCAGGAAAACACTTGATTGGTCTGGATCTGAAAGTATGTGCCATTGAAATACATGTTAAATTTTTTTTAGGGCAAAAATAACGGCGACACGCCTTTTCCATTGCGTAATAGTAGTGTTTGGCCGCTGTCGGCATGCGGCTGGTGAAGGCAACTGGCCGAAGAACACCGTTGTGTTCCTGAAGCAGGACTGCACCAAGGCCAGAGTCGCTGGCATCAGTCTGAACATCAGTCTGGACTCTGCAACACCGCAGAGACGTAGCCTCGATCAGGCTCTTCTGCCTAATGATGGTGCTGGCCACCCTGACGTGCCTTCCCCACCTCGCCTCAACAAGCGAACTGGCCGGCTACAACCTCCACTTTCACGAACTTTGCGCCACAAGACATCGTGCCTAATGCGTGCTGCAGAAATTTGGAGGTCACTCCCACACCACCTCACGGAGTCAATCCCCTGCAACCGTCACGACATCCACGAGTTGTGTAGAACAGTTACTCGGACCATAGCATAATCACCTGTGTGTGTGTGCGTGTGTGTGCGTGTGTGTGTGCGTGCGTGTGTGTGTGTGTGTGTGTGTGTGTGTGTGTGTGTGTGTGTGTGTGTGTGTGTGTGTGTGTGTTTTCCTTTTCTTTTTGCCTAGACTCGTCCTCCTCATAGCGTCGTCCGGTTGGTGAAAGGGGCACAATATGTGTATGGGCGCATGCCTTTCCCTCCTCACCTGCACACCGAACGGCACCACAAACGTTTAAGTGCAATAAAGTACTATCACTATCACTATCAAACAGTTTAAAGAGGCCCGGAAACTAACGAAGCGAAGTCGGTGATTGCCTTCGAGAGCCGAGGGAAAGCGTCTTGTTGCTTTCGTCTCCAATGCCAATTTTCTCCTTTGCACGAAAGCAAATGCAAAGGGCTAGCTATCTTGGCACAGTGTGGGACAAGTTGGCAATAACATCCAATCGATCCTAGAAAGCATTGCAAGCTCTTCACGTCTTGCGGCTGCGGGCAATCGGTTATCGCGCACATCTTGTCCTGATTGGGGTGAAAAACTCTGGTTAACAACAGCAAAGCCAAGAAGGTTCATTTTCTTTTCAGGGTGAACTGTCAAGTTGGCAGATTGCATCTGCTCGAGGACAATCCTAAGTTGTTCGAGGTATTTCTTGAAAGACTGGGGAAAATTACTTCATTCATATACGCCATCACAAACTTGCTCTTTGTATCATCGACACCAATGTCCATTTGATGTTGAAAGGTATCGGGCAAATTTGATAGGCTCGAACACTCCCTTGTGATAGGTGAAAGCGGTTGTCGAAACCTCCTCTGGGTCTATCTCGATTATCCTCGACTGCAGTCAAGCGTTGTGAACACTTTCGTGTTGTCGATCGCGTACATGATCGATTCGATCAAGGGAAACTGGTATGAATCTCTCACCGTTGCAGCGTTGAGGCTGCGACGGGAGAAGCCCAACGATTCTGGGAGTTACAAACAGCTCCGGTGTCGATCCACTCCTGTAGTGCTGCATTCAGGAGAGCTCGTACATGGATGATGAGGGGCTTTGGGTTGCACCGCAGTTGGTCTAGCGTCGCCAGTCTCGATTCGATGCAGCAGCACATCAGTCTTTCCCGGAACTTCCGTGTAGTACATTGGTGGAAATGGCTGCAAGATGCTCTCTAGCTGTTGTTTTTGTTTCCTGGACGCTGGACGCACCTGCAGGGCGTCTCAGACACCGGCAGGAAAGGCACACAGAACCCCGACGACAGTCAAGGGGGTTCAGGGCGAGGGGCAAGTAGGCGAGGTTGGCACAGACCCTTTCAGGAAGGTGTCAAGTCGGAGTTGCTCGTTCTTGGTCGACGCATGTGGAGAGTACCCACGCACAGGACGGCTCGGAGGCTTCTGCAGCTGGGGGCGGGAGGCCTGTAGTCCACGCAAGCCGCGATGGTTTCCTACACGAGGTCTTCAATGGTGTCGTAGTTGGACCCATGAAGATACATGTTGTAACAGGGGTGACTGACAAACAATGCGAGTAACCCTCTCGGACTCGAGAGCAGTTTGCACTGCACGGTTGAGCAGTTCCTGCATGACCCTAATATACTACACAAGGCTTTCTTCTGGGTTCTGTGTGCGACACTCGATTTCCCGCTGGACTTGTACCCTGGTGCCAGGAACTCCTCTCGGAAGCTGCGGCGGGACGCCTCTAGAGATGGAAATAGAATGACTAATACCCGTGCCACATGGGCAACTCGAATGCCATTTACAAATAATGACATTCGTGTGATTGACGAATCGGCTTGCGATCTGTCGCGCGTGGAACGCCCCATGCTCGAAGTGTCGCATGCTGATTGGCCGATCGTTCAAATGTCATTCGTTGTAAATGGCAGTCGAGTTGCCTGTGTGGCATGGGTATAAGGCTATACGCACGACATTGTGTACCTTGACCGGAAGTGGCTATACGCACGACGCGGAGAGCTCACGCTGGATAGAGCAAATATCACTGGGAGCTCGTTAACCCCCCCCCCCCGCCCCCCCCCATTGCGTTCACGTCGCCTTGCTGCGACAGTATGCGGCTGCTAATTACAAAACTACCGTATTTACTCGAGTACTAGCCGCACTGTTTACGAAGAAAACCGAGGGTTCGCTTTTCCGCGGAGCACGCAGTTTGCCAATCACCGCGATCGACAGCATGATTCCAGCTGTTTACAAGACAGAGATAATGTTTTCGTGCGAAGATACCATCTGTGAAGATTGCATTTGTAAGGAGAATCAAATTCTCGATCTGGTTATTCGCTATGTTATTTATGCGCAATGCAATGATTGGCTGTATATGTGTTCTGTGGGAAAGTAGAAGGAAGGGCCTTGTTCATAAATAGTGCAGCTATTACTCGAGTAAATACAGTAATTGCCATTTAGCCCCCCCCCCCCCCCCCCCTCCCCCCCCTTTGCGGCATCCAGCCGGCAACCAAAGCTCCGCTGTCCCCCATGCACCTCCGGAAAGGGAGGGATTATACCATTTAGTTGAGCGAAGGTTCGTCGAAAACATTCATTCTTTTCACTGTTAATCATAGAAAAGAAATGTAAATATTGCCAAATGCCTCAACAAAACAAAATGTTTGAGAAAAGAAAGAAAAAAGGTAATCCCACAAGGGGGGTCGAACCCTGGTCTGCTGCGTACGAGGCAGGCACGTTACTACTCTATGCTACTTTACAGCTTCGGAAATTTAGTTTTATACGAGAACCCAAACGTTTCGCGCCGTGCGTATAGCCCTTTCTGGCCGAGGTGCAGTCAATTAGAATCTGCAACACCCACCATCGTCTCGCACTCGCCGGCAAGGCAAGGGGGAAGATCCGCTTCAGCACGTAGGCATCCGAGGCGCTACGCGTCCGAGGCGCTGGACGCTCTTGCGTAGACGCCCAGCACCGCCACGAAGTCGGCGACGGACTTGCGGTCGTCGAGCCCCTCGGGCTCGCGTTGCCGCTGGCCGCCGGTCCCGCCCGTGACGGCTGCTAAATGCTCCGTCACCAACTCGAGGGCGGTAGACATGCGGTCATTGAGGGATCTCAACCGACGACGGACCGGTGCCCAACTCCGACTCCGTGTCGCTGGAGGAGTCCTCATCCTCGGCTCGCAGCTTGGGAGGCATGGGCAAGAAAACGAAAACGCACGGCAAACAAGACAAAAAGAAACGGAGACGTAAAGCCAACATTAAAAAAACAAAAAAAAAAAAAAAACAATTTATCGCTAAGCATTGAAAGGTATCCCATGCGGACGTGCGGCAAGAAAAACGGGCGCCGATGATTGGAACGGTGTCGACGCCGATCGCAAGTTTCACGATCGGTAAATCGTACTCACTTGTTCCTCGTCGCCCCGCATTTTCTTCTGCCCATAGTGGCGTCTAATGTGTAAAGCGAGTCGTAGCACACCCGTGTTGAGGCACAGCGAGTCGAAATCCAAGTGGCTCGTCACGCAGCGCGCCGGCCCCCTGCTGCTTGCGTACGGCGGCGGGTACACCCGGCGGCAGACAACCGGACGACGACCTCCATCGGCATGCAGCAACCGCATTGGCACCTTAAAACAGAAAACCGGCATCAACTATACATGAGAGTTTTACAATAAAGAGCGTATCACCTATCAGTCTGTGTTGCGGAGCCGCTCGGTTCCGTCGCCGAGTGCGCTCTTCTCTTTTGCATCCGGAGTCCGGTGTCGATGCCGAAGACGCTTCGCTGGCTTCGCAGCGCCGTGGAATGCCGTCGTCTACGTTGCGGCGCGTTCGAGGCGTCGGCGTCGCGCGTAGAAGCGGCGTCGTACGGGATGAACCTGATATCTGCCGTCCGCCGAAGAATTCCCATACGACGACACCACATTCGATGAACGTTTTAAAATGAGTCCGTCGAATACGCACACATTCGAAAATATCAGTCCGCCGAATACGCGCACATTTCAAAATCAGTCCGCCGAGTACGCGCGCATTTCAAAATCAGTGCGCCGGGACTCGTGATTGGCTGGCGCACGCCCTTCCCTGCTGCCTTCCCGTCCGACAGCGCCCCTGACGGCGTGCGCCTAGGCGCAGAACAGCGATCTTTGATTGGATTTTTAATAGGGAAATCGGCCGCCCTTGAATGTAATTTTAGGATTTTTAGGATGCTTAGAGCCCGTGGATTGCGTTATGACAATAAATAGACGATCTCAAAATCCACTTGAGTGCCCCTTTAAGGGGGTTCACGGCCCCGAATTACAAATTTTTCGCGAAAAAACGCATTTTCAGAATTACATAATTTTGGCATCTATGCTTAATAATGAACACCCTCAAAAAGTTTTATCAGCGTGCGTTCACAAACAACACCAAAAATAATTATTGACTCGGCGATAACGCGCGAGGAGTGCCGTGCTTGGCTGAGCACGGAGAGAACCGTGATAAGCATCAGTTTCGAAACACGATTGCTCCGCGGCTGCTAGGCCTAGCGTGGATCTGGTGGTCTCGTTCAAAGCGTCATTTCGCGGGCTTTCAAATTTACTTCTTTATTTATTTCTTTACCCCTCCGTGCACGGGAGAGCGCCCTGTAGAAAACGCTCAATCTGGGGCAAGAATGGCGCTAAAAAAAACCAACAGGCGCTGCTATTGGCTGACGTTATGAAACCCGCGCTGCGAGTGGCTGTCCTTGGTCACGTGATTCTTTGCGCGTGGTTCGCGTTCAGAACACGTTTTGTCGCTGATCTGACCACTTCGCTCCGTTTCTCTTCGATCTTCCCTGCTTCTGTTTTCACTACGAAATTCCCGCAACTAAAGCTAATACGCGTAGAAGCTTTGGTAGACGCTCTCGCTTCACAAAACCGAGAGGTCGCAGATCCCGCAAGTGCTCAGAAGCTCCGGAGTTGACTGCGTCGCCCGCACAGTCAAGCTGCAGTTTGACTTCGTCGGAACCACCGGAGGATGCTTCTACGTCGCATTTTATGAATGCTTCGCTCCCGGAGGAAGTCAATGATTTGACCACTTTCGAGCGGAAGATTTTGCTTTCCGAACACAGCGAGGCCGAGCGTGAACTGATCGACGACAGCGATCCATCTCAATCGCTCGACGGACATCGCTTTGTGCACGTTTCAGCCGTGCAGACTCTGGTGAGCGCCTTGTTGTGTCCCACTTGTTCGGGACGTGGATTGGAGTTGGCAGAAGATGGAACTGGAGCAAATTTACAGTTTGTGATCGTCTGCAGTTCTTGTGGGGAGATCGCGAGGGCACCGCACTCCGCACCCGTGGGAACGACTCGGCAAAACAAACTCGCTGCGCGCCTCTGTGTTGTCGGTCGGGACTGCAGAATGAGCTTCACGAAGCTAAAAAACTTTTTTGGAGGCATGAGTGCACCACCGCCGATGCATCTGAAGACCTACCAGAACATAGCAGCCAAAATGCATGACGCATCAATGGAAGCGGCAAGCGATGCAATGAAGGAGGCCGCGAAGGCTGCGAGAAAGATGCAGGCAGAGGAGTCTCAAGGTGGAGTACAGGACGACGGAGACGATCTTCGACGTCTGCGTCAGTTACGATGGCACATGGCAAAAGCGCGGCCACACGTCGCACTTTGGGGTCAGCGCAGTCATCGAAGTCGAAACTGGCTTGGTCCTCGATTTCCCCGTGCAGAGCAACTATTGCCATGGCTGCAACCTCGGTCCCAAGGAAGATTCAAATGAATATCAAGCTTGGGCAAAGTCGCATGAGGAAGTCTGCCAGAAGAACTTTGAGGGCTCCTCTAACGCGATGGAAGTGCAAGCAGCTGGTGACATCTTCAGCCACTCAGTGCTCAGTGACGGGGACAGTAAGGCTTTCAACCATGTTGCAAGCTTAGGCCTCTACGACAAGGATATGCAGAAAGAAGACTGCGTCAACCATGTGGCAAAGCGTATATATGCTGGAATGGACAAGGTGAAAAAAAACCAAGAAGGGGCTTGGGGGAAAAGGCAAGCTCACTAATGGTGTGATGAAGAGACAAGCTTCTATGCAACCACATTGAAGGACAATGCTCCAGATGTTGTAAAGATGCAGAAGGGGGTCTTCGCAAGCTTATTGCACAGCTACTCGACTGACGCCGAGCCCCGGCACCAGACATGTCCTCAGGGTGAAGACTCCTGGTGTCATTTCAATCGCCACATAGCCCTGGTAGCAGCTGGCAAGCCAAGTGCACCACGCCCACATCGGCCAGCCTTCTCGAGAGACATAGCAAAAGAGCTGGTGCCGCTGTACAACCATCTCTTAGCAAGACCCTGCTGGCAAGTTGCTGCAGGATGAGAACTCAAAATGCCAATGAATCCTACAATGCGCTCGTCTGGAAGAGGTGCCCAAAGACCGAGTTTGCATCCCTACGTACTGTTGAAACCGCTGCTGCAATGGCGGTTCTCGAGTTTAACCTGGGTCCGCAGGGCTTTGCGAGGGTGCTCGAGAAGATGGGCATGAAGCCTGGAAGCCACCATCTGGAGCACACGAGGAAAGCAACTGAGCTGAAGATCACGCAGGCCAAGGCAAAGGCACTGGATACCTCGAAGACTGCCCACAAGCGAAGGAAGTTAGAAGCAGTAGCAGCAGAGCAGAAGAGGGTTGAGGAAGGTGTCACCTATGCAGCTGGCAGATTCTAGTAACATTCAAAGTGAAAAAAAAAAAAATCCATCTTGAAACTTTAAACGCGTTTATCTCAGCATCACTTTTTAGTGCCAAATATCAGTTCAGGGAAGCTATCATTTCATAATCAAATTATGCATGCAGATATATTTAGGTTTTTCTATATTGAAATTTTCTGGAGAACACGACTGTGAACTTACTTTGGGCATTTTAATGCTCTTTTGTTATGAAAAGTTGATATTTCTTTTAAATCAAATGTACACCAAAAAAAATCTTTTTTCCATATTTCTTTTTTTGTGAATAAATTTTATAATTTTCGAAATTTCTTTTCATGTCGTCTGAAGCAAGTATTCTGCTGTATGTTCCAGCAAAAAACTGGCCATTTTCATTACCCTTTCTAAACGAGAGCTTTCCTCAGTAGATTTTTTATTATGAACCTTTTTTATTATGAACTTTTATGTAACTCGTGGGATAAATTTATAAGGTTGAAAATTTCCACAGCATCCTTGTCCAGTGCTACGAGTACACCCTGCAAATTTCATGCAAATAAGACAAACGGTTTAAAAGTTAGCCTTCCGGAGTAGTGTTTGCCCTTAAAAACCCAATTTTTAAATTCAAGGGTTTTCAAAGACCTGTGCACACCCTAACCGTTTCACTCGCGTTAACGTGCACAGGGAGGCTCACCTTTTCTGGTTCTCCGGCAGCTCCTCCATCTCCAAGCTGTCATCCTTGCCGCCGGGAATAGGCTTCTGCAGGAGCTTCTCATAATTGAGCAGCTTCTTACCGTTCTTTGTGGCGACCCCGAGTTCGTCGCTGTCCTCTTTGTTGCCGTCAGGAACCGACCCCTCCTTGTCCTCCTCTTTTTCAGGAGCAGCCTCCTCTTCCTCACAGTCACGAATGACGTCCTCTTTTTCCTTTGGCACCGCCTTCTGCTTCTTCTTTGGTTCCACCTCGCCGTCGTCTGCACAGAGCATGCTGTCTGAGCCAGTGCATGGGTTCTCTAAATGGATTCATAGGAAGTCAGGGATTCCCCTGTGTACCCTCAAGGGTCCCTCAGTATCCCCAGTATGCCTTAGAGGGTTTTGCAGTGCGCTCAAGGGTTCCCCAGTATGTCCTCAAGGACATACTGGGGAACTCTTGAAGCCCACTTTGCTTAACAATACGCTTCCATCAATTCTCCCTTGTAACACTTTAGAGTTTTGGAAGATTATAACACCTACAAAGAAAAATATCTCTTGTGGATCAAGGGATAACATCATGCGCAGTAAAGAATGTTGCCCTGTGCTAAATGTTTCTTCAGTAACTGCGAGTTCTTTCCAATAAATCCTATTGTTAATTATTCTGTGGGAATGAATTTAATCTCCAAGCTGTCATCCTTGCCGCCGGGAATAGGCTTCTGCAGGAGCTTCTCACAATTGAGCAGCTTCTTACTGTTCTTTGTGGCGACCCCGAGTTCGTCGCTGTCCTCTTTGTTGCCGTCAGGAACCGACCCCTCCTTGTCCTCCTCTTTTTCAGGAGCAGCCTCCTCTTCCTCACAGTCACGAATGACGTCCTCTTTTTCCTTTGGCACCGCCTTCTGCTTCTTCTTTGGTTCCACCTCGCCGTCGTCTGCACAGAGCATGCTGTCTGAGCCAGTGCATGGGTTCTCTAACTGGATTCATAGGAAGTCAGGGGTTCCCCTGTGTACCCTCAAGGGTCCCTCAGTATCCCCAGTATGCCTTAGAGGGTTTTGCAGTGTGCTCAAGGGTTCCCCAGTATGTCCTCAAGGACATACTGGGGAACTCTTGAAGCACACTTTGCTTAACAATACGCTTCCATCAATTCTCCCTTGTAACACTTTAGAGTTTTGGAAGATTATAACACCTACAAAGAAAAATATCTCTTGTGGATCAAGTGATAACATCATGCGCAGTGAAGAATGTTGCCCTGTGCTAAATGTTTCTTCAGTAACTGCGAGTTCTTTCCAATAAATCCTATTGTTAATTATTCTGTGGGAATGAATTTAATCTGCAAACTGAAGCTTTCCTCTTGTCGTGGCATTGATGAAATGAACTCAAAATATCTAAAAAAACACTGAAGTCTATTGACCTGTCTTTTTATTGCACATATTCACACAGTCTATTCAGTACTCCACGATGCTATATCATTGGAAAGTGGTTCCTCATTCAGAAGTCTGGCAATATACAATCTCCCCTTAATTATAGCCCCATTTTGTTAACGAGCATTGCCTGTCAAATGTTAGAACATGTCCTTCATTCAAACGTTGCAACATTTCTCGAGTCTAATTTATATTTTAGCCCATTTCAGCACGGTTTTCAGAGACGCTATTCCCGTGAAACGCAACTGCTCTCCTTCACACATCACGTAGCCTCAGGCCTTGACCATGAATCGTTTCTCGACTGCATTTACCTCGACTTCGCGAAAGTGATGGACAAGGTTCCACATCAATTAATCCTCCTTAAATCAGCAACTTAAATATGGACCCTACCGTCATCAACTGGATTGAATGCTCTTTGACTAACCATACCCAGTTTGAAACTGCTAATGATTGTGCCTCATTTCCTTGTCCCGTGAAGTCTCGCATCTCTCAAGGTTCCATTTTAGGCCCTTTGCTTTTTTTAAATTATATATTAATGAGCTTCCCGCTGGCTATCAGTGTTCTATCAACATATTTTCTGATGACTATGCTCTATCTGTGAAATAATTAACCAATGTGATCATTTTCTTCTCCAATCTGACCTCGACAATATGTCTATATGGTGTATAAATGGTCAGTGACTCTTAACATTAGCAAATGTAAGAGCAAGAAAATTTACTGCCTTTCTAATCCTCCTAAATTCCGTGTCTATAAAATAAATGGAGTCCCACTAGAGCATGTCACCTCGTACAGATACCTCGGAGTTCACACAACTACTTCTCATGGCACTCTGTCACCTACGTCATAAGCAACGCTAACCGCACCCACGACTACTTATGTTGCAATTTTTCTCGAGCCCCTTCATTTCTCAAGTTGATTTTATTTCACGCATTCATCAGCCCGAAGCTTGAATACGCGTCCGCCATATGGGACCCGACTCAATGTACTCTTATTGATATGCCAAAATATCCGTACAGAATCAATCAGCGCGTTTCTTCCTAACCATTTTCGTCCCGCTAGCATTTCATTATTGAAATCTAATCTTGGGCACTCTGAAATACAATGATGGATGAAGAAAGAATAAACAATTAACACTGGGAGAGCACAACCAAATCTTTTAACTAGCAACAGACGATTAAAAATTCCCACAACGAGCAGCCGACTATACCCAGGAGGGAAAGGGAAGAAAAGGGGAGATAAAAAAAAAAAAGGCGAAGAGCAAGTCAGAAAGGTGGCTTTATCTCGGATTTTAGAAATTCAACCTCAGTTTTCGTCAGCAGGAGGGAAGGGTTTGACACCTTGTTGTTTGCTGTGTCATAGCGAATGACTCTATGATCTCCCTGCCGAATCTGCTGTCATGCCCCCCCAGGAATTTTGTTTTATCAAAGAGGGGATGACAAAGCGAACACAACCGGGCATGTATGACTATGGGATGATAGAAATCTGGAAAGGCCTTAGAAACTTCGATGTGATGTTCCCGGAGTCTGTGATTGGTGCATCTGCCGGTCTGACCTATGTATTGACCGCCGCAGCTCAAAGGGATGGAGTAAACTTTTTTCTCTTTGCATGGAATGAATTTCTTTTCATGTTTAACAGTGCACCTAATCGGAATCCGGTTTTTGTTCACTTGTTGACAGAGTTGCTTAATTAAGACGCATGCGGCACGAGAAGACAACATTCGTGTCAAACTTTGAGGAACAGCACGCGATGAGAAGGCCACTCGATAGAGCTAACCCGTCAGAACAGACCACAAACATGAGAAATATTGGGAAATATTGGGAAACTCTCCCTCACTGCTTGATAGAGATAAAATCAAATAGTATGTTAATTGAGACAAAAGTCAAAAATTTTGAAAATTTGCGCCAGCCTACCGTAACAATCTGGTCGTATAGAGGGGACCGAGCTATTATTATATTTAAATTGTCAACAAGTACAATTAAGCTTTGGTGCACTGTTAGTGCGAATTCGTCGTATTTCGGCAAAATGTAGCGGGATGTAGCAGGGTAAGCACTTTTGTGCAGCAATCACATCGCTGTAAACATTGGCAGCATATAATCGGCTCCGAATCATGTGGCTGCTTGTTCTCACTGCTAGTCTAAAAAGCAAAAATGCTGCTCGTTTGTCTCTTTTTTTTCTGCAGCTGCCATTGCATGGATAAAATATTTAACGCATGTATTATGGGTTATAAATGTCAAAAAATGATGACAGGCGGTATTTACTGAATGTACAAAAATACTTAACCCTTTAGCCTGTGCAGGCACGTAGCCAGGATTTTTTTTCGGGGAAGGGAGAAGGGCTTGCCCATGACAAAATGCTGTAAGAGAGGGTGGGGGGAGAGGAGGTCCCAGCAAAATGAAAAATTTCGGGGGGGGGGAGTCCCCCCCCCCTCCTCCCTACGTGCTTGACCCCGTGACAGTTGTTGCCGTACATGTTCTGGAGTCGTCTTGATTACCGATTTGAAAGTGATCGCTTAAATGCAAAAGTGCGAGGACAGCAGGAGACGTTGCTCTTCGTTATGTCCTCGGTGATTCATAAACGTTATATTCGCACTATGATTCGATTTCCTGGGCTATTTATAATTTTCAAATTAGATGCTCCGCGGATGTAAAGCTCACATCGCACACCGGCCACTCTGACGATAGTGCCAATTAGAGCACTGGCTCTTCCGATTCAAACTTTTGGCACTTTTAGAAATTAAATTCAGAGCGCTCATCACCCGACAGAGAAGCTCTGTAAAGTGCCTCCAGCTAGGAATCTACAGCCACTGGAATGTCGCGGAAGCGGACGCATTAACACGAAACCGAATGAAAGAAAGGTGACAACCTTTCACTTTCAATATTTTCTTTCGATGCTTCTAAACCTAGATGGCTTGTAAGCACTGGATGTGCTCCCACTAGTTAAGAAGAAATCTGTGAATTGACACTTTCTTTGTACTAGTCTTTTGAGAACGAAACCTGACCACTGGCAATTGTGAAAAAAAAGCTTGAGCCTCAAAGTCAAAGGGGGGCCGTACTCACCGCTGGCTTCGATGCCCTGAGCGTCGGCCTTCTTGGACTCCTTAGCCACCGCCACCTTTGCCTCCCCCGGCTTTCTGGGCATCCTGTCGCGCTTACGAGCCGGCTGCGGAAACCTCAGCAGTCCCAAAATGTCGTCTTCGCTCTTCTTTTCTTGCTCTGTCAATTTGTCGAAAAAGATCAGCAGCTTCCGCAGCACAGTGACCGGTACCAGACTCAGCTTGGGGTCGTCGGGTCCCTCTCCCGGCTCCTCCACCTCGACCGGCATTGGGGTAGAGGAGCCAGAGGGTGCCGGAGTCGGCGGATCCGCATCTGCTTCCTGCGCCTTCTTCTTGGGACTCCACTTTGCCCGCCGCCTCGTCGGAGTCGTCTTCTGGTTCCGCCGCGACCTCAGCGCCAGCAGCAGGTCATACTCGCTGTCCTCGTCACTGGAACCGTCCTCAGAGTACCGCAGGCTGCGCATTAGGGCCTGAAGAGCCTTTTCGTTCTTGCTGAGCGGAGAACGCTTCTTGCGCTGCTCGTCATTTGTCTGTGCCGTCAACAGCTCGTTTCCTTCCGACGAGCTGTCGAAGCTTTCAGTCGGCAGATTGCGAAAGTTGTCACCCTCCACCGACGAAGCGCTGCTGTCCATGTCACGGTCGCAAAGGTCCTGCGTCTTGGCACCGCCCACCTCCACAGCCGATTCATCCGCGGCGGTAGGATTCCGGCTGGCAGACGCTTCGATGTGGCTCGGACTGAGCTCGGCGACAACGGGAGTCGCCAGTGACCCAGACTCGTCGGGAAAATCCAGCTCGGTCAGTTCGGCTAAAAGTGACTGCGACTCCATCAGAAAGTCCTTGCAGTCTGCCCCATCCTCTTCTGTCCTGCCCCTCCCCTTGACCTCTGCCTCGCTCGAAGTCCTTTTCTTGTCTGCCACCCTCGTGTGGTTCGTGCACTGCAGTTGTTTTTTCCGCCGCTGCAAATGATACAGGCCCTCTGTCATCTTGGCCAGCCTCAGGGCATTGGCGTGCATCAGCTCGGCCATCTTCATGAGGTCTTCGGGGCCAGCGCCCTTCGCCTCTTCTGCCTTGCTGAATTCGTCCAGCGCCCGCTGAATCTGCGACATCATCTCCACTATCATCTTCAGCTGCACCTCCTCGCTAACCTTGCCGCCGATGGAGTCAGCCGAGGAGGCCAGTTGGTTTGACAGCCTCTGCTGCTGCTTCTTGCTGAACTCGGGTATCATGTCGGCATAGTCGACAAGGCCCTCGATCGGAGATGCGCCGCGGACGTAGCAGTTCCGGACGTCCAGGGACATGATGCAGCCCAGTTCCTTGTAGGACAGGTTGCGTCGGATGCACGACTTGCAGAAGCTGCGGCTGCACGAGTCGCACACCACAAGGCTCCCTCCCTCCGCTCACCACTGGCAGTACTTGTCGGCACCACTGGAGTCCTTCTGGAAGTTGTCGTCTCCGTACCTCTTGTAGCAGTTCTAGGAAATGTGAGTTTGCCATGGCGGCTGTCAGTGCTGAACGCGTCGATTACCGAATGCCAAAAAGCTTGTCCAATAGTCTGCTACAGAACACCTTGCAAGTGTAACGAGAATGTATTATTTTTCTACACTGACTTTTATCGGTCTTTCACCAAAATTCACAATAAGAGAGCAAGATGCTACAAAATAGGTGATGTACAGTGCTCAATTAAACTACTAAATGGATCAGTGAAGCACGTGACCTCACTAGAGTAACTGCATATGCTCCAAGTTGTGTAATTTTTTGTATGTAGCCTGTGTAACATGCTGGAACCTCCGAGTCGCAGGAGTGTAGCGTGTTACTTTGGCTCGAGACGGATGCCTGGCTTTCGTTAGGAGTCCCCTTTGTAGTGGCCGCCCGGCGGGGCTGCGTGGCCGTGAACAGTCGGGGGAAAGGGGAGCGGTGCCTCGGCCCCAATGCCACGGTCGGTTTGTGTGCGCGCATTGTGCCGTTGATGGCGGTCCCATCCAGTCTTATCACCTGTCGGGGCTGTACCGGGAGTCGGCTACTGTGGACACGAGAGGTACCTTAACGACTTCCACGTGCATTTGTGGGGGTCGATAACTGGAATGTCTACACCAGGGGTCTCAAACACGCGGCCCGCGATTCTCTGGGATGCGGCCCGCAAGCCTTCCGCGGATTCGAACCTCAATTCCCATGCCTCGAACGACATTAATAATACTTTATATTGTCGATTCATTTTCGATCGAAAAAGATCTCTGCTCATATAATATGCTTGCACAATTCGTACTACAGTTAAACCTCGTTAATTCAGATCTCATGGGACCGGCAAAAAAGTCCGAATTATTCGAAAGTCGAAATAACGAAAGGAGAAAGAAAACTGCGCGAAAACGTTTCCTTGTGACATACCTTTATTTTGAGAAGAAATCTGTTATTACCGCCTGCTTTCTCGACGAAACTTGGGTGGAGACGGCAACTTTCCTTAGTGCGGTCGAGTGCTCCACCGCACTCGCACTGTCGGAGCTACGCATCCCGTGCGCTGATGATTTAGCACAGCAAGGCCTCTTCTACTTTCCGGTGCACCAACTTCCACGGCCGCTTTTTTTTCGCGTTCAACTTCTCGCTCTCGAAAGCCCGTAAGATATCGGCCTCAACCTTCACGTACGTGGCCAAACTGCTTCTATTGACGTAGTAACTTTCCATCACTTGTCGAGAGACGCCGTCCTTCAAGGCCCTCAGCATTTCTACTTTCGTCGCTAAATTCTTAGCAACGGAAAACGAGTAGCACAACTGACCCATAATCAGAGCGGCAAAATCGCGACGCCCGGCGCTATTTTTCCCGAGCGCGCCAATAGCGAGAGTGTCAGTCACGTTGCATTTTCAACGCGGGGGTTGCCGGCGAAAAATTGAGGGATAAGATAGCTGTTAAAATGGTGGGCTTTAGGATCCCCGCGTCGAGGCATGAAACGTGACGGTCACACTCGCTATCGGCGCGCTCGGGAACAATAGCCCCGCGTGTCGCGATTTTGCCATTCCGGTCTTCGGTCACTTGCGCCACCCCTTTTTCCGTTGCAGCCACGGTGGTTGCAGCGATGCTATGCTTCTGCCGCTTCCATGCCAGAAGAGTAGCGCGCTGAAGCACGGCAATCCGGAGCAAAACTGGTGCGAAACACGGAAAACCGGAAGAGCGAAGAACCATGGGAAAACCGGAAAAACCACTTGTGCACCTCGGATGGATAGCAGTCATACCCATTGGAACGGATGGTAGCTAGCGCCTTCTGCCGAATTCATCCGAATTAACCATAGCGCCGCGTTCTCTCCGAATTAATGAGCGTTTGCTGCCATTGACTAATACACATGTTTGACGGGACCGGATCGGCAGTTCAAATTATCCGAATTTCCGAATTAGCGGGGGTTGAATTAACGAGGTTTGACTGTATTCCGTTTTCTTTTGGGCGGAGTACCCCTTCGTCTAAATATTTGCTTCTCAGTCTTTTTTTATGTAAATCAACCGGAACGGCACTGCAACTATTAGGCCACAAGTGCGAGCTTCTTGCTCAGGGAGGCGCACCTCGGCTGCACGAACTGTTGCTTAGCAGGAGCAACTGCTGAAGATAAAGCTATGAGCTCGGACTTCTAGCTGACAGAAAAACATTTCGGATGCAAGGATTTTGCCTATAGAAAAGAAAAAAACTGCCATATGAATATATTGTTTTCATGCCCGTTGAGCCTAGTAAATGGTGCGACGGGTCAAAGCCGGTGTAATTGTTCTGGATTTAGTGAAAACTGCCAGTATGTTCATGTTCGAAATCTTCTTATAACATCAGGAGTGGGCCCAAAGTAGTCGTATATTGAAATGAAAGCTAAAGGTGGCAAAACGGTGAGCTTACAGAAAGCAGAAAAAACAAAAAGTTCCTTTTCTAGAAAATCTAGGGTGTTAGTGGGACAGTCGACGTTTGCAGCGTGAAACAACACGGCTGATTTTTTCTTATATATTTTTGTCCCAAAATAGTAAAACATTGCCCCGAAGAGACTAGGGCAAACTGAGAGGAGGAGGGGGGGGGGGGGGGGGGGCTTTTTGTTGGCCCTCGCTCTTTCAAGGATGAGCAATCTGGCCCCACACTCGAATGAGTTTGAGACCCCTGGTCTACACAGTCAGCGGCGGAGGGCCGTTTTGGTTTCGTGGCGCCAACTTGACTTGTGATTTGACTTTGCTTGTCGGCATCTGTTTAGCCGTCCTTTGGAGATGACAATACGTGTTAGAGGGAGAGAGTGAAAGAGGAAGAAATGAGGATAGCTATGCTGAGAGTGCGAGAGTTGAGAGGGGGAGTCGACTAAGAGACTTAAGAGGAGACGCATCGAGAGCGGTGCAGGAATATTGGGACGGAGTGAGAGTTGAGAGAGAAATGAGCACGAGTTGAGATCCAAGTCCCATCGAGAGCAATGCGAAGGAATCGAGTGGAGAAAGTTCAGAGATGTCACTTATAGAGTAAAACGGCAGAGGCCGTCGAGTTTTGAGAACGAGTGAACTTTGAACTATGCTGCAATTTTTGTGTATATATACCTGTATATTAAACCAAGTTGCTCAATCCTAAAAGTCCGAGGTTTTTAGTTGTACATGACATATGAGAGCCCAGCTACCCAGAACACAATTTGCGGCTCGAAATTCGGTTTCTTTCCGCCCGAAAACCGCCGATCAAGAACTGGCCGGTTCGAGCCTCGCTCACTCTCTTTTCCGTGGTCACGGGCCAATTTCTAAGGTTTCGACGCGACCACCAAATTTAATCGAAGTCGTTGGTCACTGAAGGCACACACTCACTATTCAAAATAGAAAAAAATATGAAAACCATTTTTCATGGCTTCTAAAAAGCTGCAAATATGTTGATTGAAAAAAAAAAGTTCCACAGAGTTGTTAGCACTCCCTTCTCGTGGCCGAAGACATCGCTCGCACAAACGTCAAGCACGAAGTGTGTCCTTCGAGGTGGATATGCATGCGTACGATTTCTTTACTAGGTGTGAATGTCACCAATGCGTAGTGCTTCCCGACTTCGACCCGGGAGTGCTTTTGCTGGAGGAAAATCGGCAGCAAACTTTCCAACTTACAGTTTATCAGCTGTATTATTACTAAGAAAAGAGAACCCCAGCAGCTCAGTGGGAAAGACGTCCGCTTCACACGCGGCAGGACCGGGTTCGATCCCCAGTGAAAGTGTACTGTTTTTTTCTTTTTCAAACATTATGCGATGTTTAAGTTTCTTTTTTTTTTTTTTTACAATCATCACTGAAGAAACAAACAAAAATAACAAACAAATGTTGTGGACGAAACGTAGCTGAATTAAATGGTACGGGATTTCCTTTTTGACACCTGCGAACTCAATGTAATCACTTTCCACAAAATGCAAGAAGCATATAAATCCGGTAGCGTCCGCTTTTCGAGGTGCCCGTAAATGTTCTACAGGAATTGCAGCCAGCCATTGGTCCCGATCCCGTTGATCTTTCGGAAACTCTGTCGCACAATGCCACTTTTTTCCGGACGCAAGACATGTGAGCCAGCTCTTCACGCAACATCTTGGGCGTATTCTTTCCGGAGCCAATCATGGAAATTGACCACAAGCACAGGCCGGTTCGTCTCCAACTCCTCAATGTACGAAACAACTAGTCTTGGAGTACAGAACAGCGAGCGGAACAAACATAACTGCAAAAGAATCGCACGGCAAGCAGTTCCCATTACGCGGCCTCGCATGTCGCCTGCTACGCAGAGGAAAAAAAAAAAAAAAAAGCGCACGGTCGGGTGTAACCACGTGACATCTGCCACTCATCTCTCCTCTCCACTTCTCAGACCTCCGTGCACAGGTTTCAGTTTCGTTTTCGAGCAGTTGCGTTTTTTGGCTTTATTAAAAATATGCTACTCCGCTGCAAAATATTAATTGGGTAGTCCTCCGACACCATAATGAAGCGCCTGGCAAAAAATGAAAAAAATTTTTTGGGGGGTGTCAGTGTCCCTTTAAACCTCTGTGATATGATGTAATTTCCTTTTGAGCGGCATATTTTTATGTTTAAAGAATAACCCATGTAATGAAAGTTATTATTCTTTACAAAAGTTTTACAAAACGGGCACTTCTGTTTGGATTCATACCATAACAAAAAAAAAAGCTTCCCCATTTTTTCATGGCCGCCGAAGTCTATGCTCCCGCCTGTCTCGCCTACCTCGACTAGTAGTTTAGCCGAGGTGATCAGTGTTTCGTGTTGACCCAGGTGATTGAGTGAGACTTCCTGAAGTGAAGCAGTGTGTGTTTCGCAGCTGTCGCAGGTGTTAGTGATAGGAAGCAATGCGGAGTTTTGGCTTTCATAGCGCGGTTTGTTACTGTCGCTTTCCTCTTTGCTTTCTTAGCATGCTTTTTCTTTTTGCTTGCGCATGCAAATGCAACTTTTTGGAGGTGTCAGCTCCTGTAAAGCGGCGTCGTCGCTTCGTAAAGTGCCGCCAGATGAGTAATCGTGTCAGCGAGTTTTCCAGAAGCCATGTCGCAAGATGAGTCCTGAATGCTATTTGGCTGGAGGCAATCGGGCGTTTGCGTAGTGACAAACATGTCCAGGTATGTTCTCGTCATTTCAGTCCGGAGGCCTTTGAGTGAATGAATTTGGAGTTTTCTGGCGCAGCAGCAACATAGGCCATAGTGCGCCAAACACGGGGTAAGAGAATATCACAAGACTAAAGGTTTATTATTGCAGTGGATCAAAATATCAAATATGACTTAAAGAAAATTGTAGTTTAAAGTCAATGTAAAATATTAATCTTTTCTAAGAAGTTAGAAACTTGTCTGTACGGAGTAACAGGCTCGTCTCCAAGCAAAAGTGCCAAGTGGAAAGGTATTCGTTTTCTGAAAAAGATAGAAAAGTAGGAGCGGCGTTCATTGTTAAAGTATGGGGATACTAAAAGAATGTGAAGTACACTTAGGGTTTCTGAGCATTAGTCGCACATCGGTGGTTCGTCATTTCTTAAAAGGTAGCCATGAGTCAAGTGTGTGTGGCCTATCCTCAGTCGACATGAAATGACCTCATAGGACCTTTCCCGATGTCTGGCGCTGCGCCATTCACTTAAAACAGGTTTAACTCCATGTAGCTTATTGTGAGGATCAGTGTCTCACTCTACTTGCCAGGAATCTTTGATTTTATTTCGTAGTATAGTTCTATAGTCTGTCACAGGGAGGGTGTGAATTTCAATGGACCTGTTTACACATGCACCTGCGGCTTGATCGGCTTCCTCATTGCCGTGTATTCCTAGATGGCTAGGAACCCAGCAAAAGTGAATAGTGATGCTTTGCTTTATAGCGTTTGCCACTTTAGCACGAAGCAGGGAAACGAGGGGATGTTTCCAGGATGTTGCAGAGTTAAAGACCGACGTACAGTTTGCGCTTTCCACTTTTTCGTGTTTCCTCCTCTCCTGCCCTCCTTTCCTCCCTTCACCGCCCTCCGCCACCTGTTTACCGCCCTCCCCCGAGGGGCCTACACGGAGAATGGATTAGGAGACGCCTCCGTTAATCCGGCTTAAGGCTTTACCCGACGAAGAGGAGGCTGCTGCTTGCTTGACTAAAAATTATTTCGCTGCTCAAAAAAAAAAAAAAACCGCCGCGGGCAGCGACTGAATGAGCTTTGCCGGATGCACAACGCTACGTACGCCTTGAACAAGGTTGTATGCATTGGACTAGCATTTTTTGAAGCACGGCAGGTTTAGTGTAAATTTAGTGTATATAATATTTATAACACCATTGTCTTCACTGCTTGGCTTTCAAATTTATAGCGCTGCCAATAATCGTAATCAAAAAATGTTTATGATTGAAGACCCCTCGTCGTGCATCGAACCCAAGATTATGCTTACGTGAAACATGATTTGGCGCAGGAGCGGCGAGTCACCGTAAACTTTTTTTTTTGCAACGCGGATTCTGCTTTTCAGTCTAGCTGAGGTACCACTGGCAGAACACGAATCACATACTTGGAAGGTATATATCGTTCTATACTCCATCTGAAAACTCATATAGCCGGTTGAGCGAATTCAATACTATCGCATTCGTTGCAGCTCGATTTGTTGAATCGAACTTGAACAAATCACACGCACCCATTATTCCTATTCCTGTTTACCCAGTCATAGTCGTTCCCTCAAGATGCAATATGAGTACAAGTAATGGCAGTTTATGCAATGTTGACGTTGCACAGCCGTGGTCGTACGGTTTTTAGAAGCGCTATAGAACGAGCACAAGTGTCGCTACAATATCGGTACACTGATTGATTTATGTTTCCCCGCCGTGACATCATACGAGAAAAGCGATTTTGTTCTGTCTGTGAAATTAAAAACACAGAAATCAAAATATAATCACGGTAATGAAACAAAGCGAAATGGATCTCGGCAGTCAATACCCAACCGTTCACGAGGTGACTAGGCAAAAGCCTATATTACATCCGTGACTTCACTCTCTGCACGCTGCCAGAAAGAGTCATACAAACTCCTTGCCGCTATTATCAACACAATTGCGTTGGCAAGCAGGTTGTTTAACTAAGCTGGAATTCGTTTCTTCTGGCTTTCATAGCTCTGTATGAAACCAGAAAGGTAGATACTTTTCTACATTGGGTGGGTTTGCCCGGGGCCTCCAGTTATATACGGCCAAAATCACACTGGAGGCGCTTCAGCAATATTCCCTTTAGTCGACACAAGTGCTCTCTAAAATGCCTGTCGTCTACTTTCGCAAAGGATACTTCAAGAGCCAATCATAGAGACCGACGGATAACGAGGCCGAAATTATGCTTAGACCTTAAAAAAAATTATAACACAAATTTGGCCTCGTAGTTCCCAAACTGGTTGCCGGACAAAACTGTCTATGCGAATTGCAAGCCAGGGTTGGTAATAGTAACATAAGATACGTATACGGCAGAATTCCCTGCCATAAAAAAATGATTTGGCTAAAGCCAAAATAACGCAGATTAGGTGCAAAGAGTTTTGCGAAAGGGAGCGTAAATCGAAAAAAAAAAAAGAAAAAAGAAAGAAAAAAGAAAGAAAAAAGAAAAAAAAATAAGAAAAAAAAATCTCTGTTCAGATTTTTCTTGTAACGTAACCAAACAAACAAACAAATAAAAAAAAAAAACGAGAAAAACTATGAGGTGCCCCTGCCGTTTTTTCATACATGTTGTGTTATCTTTATTTGTGGCCAGAATTCACATTCGAGAATACTAGGGCTAAAAACTTGTGCTTCGATTTAACAGGAATGAGATTCGCGCCGGGTGACCAAACGTCCGCGACTGAGACACAGCTGTTACGTAAAAAAACTTGGCACAGCCAGGTTATTACGTAACAGCTGTCCGCAGAAACCTTCGGATGCCCGAATTCTGCGTTAGCCGACAAGTTTTTTTCTCGGCTTCCGGAACCATCTTACGTAAAGTTGTTTGAATTGAATGTGTACTGTTATCGTCAATCTTGGCTTGTGATTGTGCCTTTGTAGATCATCTTATTCCTTTTGCTGAAGAAACGCAAACGAAGGACATTACAAAATCGTTTGCATATTCTGCATACCTCGCAGAAGCACTTCCCCAGTCACCTTGTGAAAAGCGCGAAACACGGACTCCGCACCGTCCTGACTTCCCAGTCTTTTACCTGCTTTAGAACAGTTTGTACCTGCTAGTGGGTATGCCTACTGAAACTGCAACTTGAAACTAGGGGCAGTGCCAGAGAGAAAAGAGACAAAAGTTGGGAAAGCTTGCTCGCCCTCCCCAATTTCTGAGCTCTCAAGTGATTGTACCTTAATAAATGCACCAACGCCTATTACCAAAATAAAAAAGCACTATGTTCCCTAAGTAAAAAAATGGTCTCAGTTCATGCATCTGTGGGCATGTAAAAAATCTTGACCTAATTTATTCACACTGTATGATGAGCGCAACAAACTTGCATGGGATTCACAGGAAAATATCGGTGGTGACTTATGTTTCCCTGGAATTCTGTATAACCGGTCCTTTGCAGGATCAAATCATCTACTCAAACGGAGTTTGTCGCTGTGCGAACGCAGTCCGACAACACGAAGCATAAAAACAGAAGATTTAGGACAACGATCCGGAGTCCATTGTTCAATTAAAACGACATAATTTTGTTGAAAACGCCCGCAGCTTTTTACTCACGGTATGCGTCGGGAATCTTTCACATTTTGAAACGGAACGAAGGAAGATTTACTTTTAAAGACTCGCTGCGTTCTTTCGGACCAGCTGGACCACATCAGCTGACGACGACGGGACTGAACCCGTTAAACCTCAACCCACAACCAATTTGCGCTCCGTGTTAGTGTGGGTTGCTGCTTCCAAGCCCCGCACCACACACCACGAACGCTTCAGTTCTTTGTCGCATCGCCGTGTTGCACCAAACAGAATGAGATCGCCGAAGTCAACGCAGCACTGTCGTGAACGTTGGCTTGTGGTTGCACACTCGTGGACCCTATGACTCCCTTCGCTTTCAAAGCACCCACGACGATTACGAATGATACTTTCCATCTTCCAGGAACATCACAGGGACACTTGTCCGGTCACGTCTTCACTATATGTGCTCGCAAACCACGGAGCTTCTCGCGTCCCGTAAAATCAAAACAATACCGGTGCCATGTTTAACGTACGTGCGTTGTTGCCACATTTTCCCCGACCAAACAAAACCAACGAAAGCAAACCTCCTCTAGCTTCCAGCGTACATCAGCAACAACACCCCCCCCTCCCCCACCCCCTTGATCCACGGCGTACCTTCGACAAGACGCACCGGAAATCGAGACGCTGCGTACGTCGTTCAACTCCGCAGCCAAGTCAACCCAAGAGTAAATCCAAGAGCGAGGGGCGGGGCGTACTTCTCCTCCGCGTGGGTCGAAAGAGCGGGAGTTTCAAATGTGGAGAGGTTCCGACTCCGACTAAATTTCGACCTGTAGCATAAATATTGCAAAAAATTTTTTTTTTTCCACGGAAGATGTTTTGTGACATGCTTGACCCAACCAGGCTGTATAAACAGACACTTTTTTTCCTTGCAGTTACCCTTTAAAGTGATCTTTTGGTACACCATTACTGCACTTTTTAGACGACGTGATTTCTCAAAGATGACGCATCCTATAGCTACCTTCCTGCTCGACTAGCGTGTTGCCCTAGTTAAAGGGGATGCCTCTTACCCTGCACAAAATGACCGTCAGGTGCTTGCAGATGAGCACCTTCTCAGGGTTCAAATGAATGACCTGTTCCTCGCAAGCGGTGCACATCACTTGCAGGGTGGTGATGAGGTCGTCTGCAAATACAGAGAGTCGTCACACTTCAAGGCATGCCGACACACTGAGCACGTAGTGCTAAACAGTCACTACAATCAATGCAAATGTCTGGCAGAAAATGATACTTTAAGGCATGCCAACACACTGAGCACATAGTGCTAAACAGTCTCTACAATCAATGTAAATGTCTGGCAGAAAATGATGAGTAGAACCAGAAGAGTTCTGTGCTTGCTGCCAAATGCCGGGGAGGTCGCATACACTTTGGAGACTGCAAACACTCTCGTGGTCCCATTGGGATCCTTAAAGGACACAATGTTTTGAACCTTTGCAGTGATGTTTCCAAGCCTCATGGCTGTGCAATCAGTTCCCTCTGGCTTCTTATACTGTTCACTGTGGACAGTCAGCAGGGGGGGGGGGGGGGGGGGGGGGGCATGAATCCCCACCCCCCAATGACGAAGCAGGGTGAGCTGGGTACGAACGCTCACGCAAAGATTAGTTGTTAAGATAAAACGGGCAAAGCTGCATTGTCATTTTTGAAAACTGAGCAGGCTTCATTTACAGGAATACCGGCTTGGTGGCTCACTGTTCTACTGTGGTCGTAGTTGTGGCCCACCAACTTAAAGCTTCCTCGCAGCACACAACTCCCTCCCCCCTCCTTCTCCACTCCCTCCCTTCCCCCCCCCCCCCTTCACACACTTTTTGAGGTAGCACTGCATTACCAACGCCTGAAGGCCAGATAAAACACAAGGATGGCTATAGACCAGTGTCTGCTCTGTTCCATGGGCGCCGCCATGTTTGTTTATGCTGACACAAGATGACACGATAAAGGGAGGAGGGCTACACTTTTTGCGAGAATCTTTTTTTTAGAAACCTTCGCACATATCGTAGTGCAAGAACATCGAAAAGGCATAGTCATGAGGCTCCAAGAACAACAACAATGCGAAGAGTGCTGTAAAGAGCAAAAACCTTGTTTTATGCGCAGCCCCTTCACAAGAGCCTGCGCTTGAGATTATTATTTCACATTTTTACCGCTGGGGGCTGGGATTTCGGACACTGGTCTATAGGCAACCTGCAATGCTCTTTGGTTTGGAGCTATCTAGCGACTAAAGCAAGAAATATTGGGTATGCCTGGGAGAGGCAGCTGCATTGTTCGAAAGTGAGCTATTACTCTGATGGCGCCGCTATAGCCTAGTGTCTGAAGCAAGAAATACTGGGTAGGCAAGGAAGCCGTGATCGTATAACATGCAAGTACGGCGGAAGCCGCCGCCTAGCGGGCCAATCGGAACGTGACTATGTATCACCAGAGTGCCCTTTTACTGCGAAGAAATATCAGGCTTTTCGCTGCGTCATGCTCCAATATGTGTGCGTTGCACTCGTATACGTAGCAAATATCGAAGCCATCGGCACACAATGGAAGGCTAGCTTATTGTTCACCCTTTGCCAAATTAGACTGAGGCAGGGTATAACCTTGGGCTCTCACTCTACTGGCGCCGCCTGGATGTTACCGACAGGCTATACTGTCACAAGAAATTAAGAAGCAAAAGAAAAAAAAATTCTCGACGCTGAAAAATCAGAGCAACCGTCCTCGCACAAACACTAGGGGCCTATATATAGGGCGAGGGTAATTCTGAACAATCACAAAACCAGAATCTATTATCTATTAAAGGTTTAACAAAATCGTGCTACAGAACAAGATGCCGAAGGAACGAGTCTTATTTTTGCTAGGCTGCTTTATCTTGCAGTGTGGTCCAAAGGCAGCAGCGGCATATCCTCGGGGCGATGAGAAGTCGTCAGTCGGAACGTGTCGCTCCGTCAGTAAGAGAAATGACATCACACACCTCACACAGACACTCAAACCACACGCCGAATGTGGAAACGAACTTGAATACCCTTCTGCCTATGTGTAGTGAGAATATGAAGGCTCTTCGGAGTTTCTGATGTTCCGCACAACGAAAAGATTGATCTAATAACGAATTGCATAGGATGCCAACTTGACATGCAAAGCAGAAAGCAAGACGGACTTCATCGCGTCCGAGAGCGACCATCGAGACGGGCGTTTCGATGGAGGGACATTTCACTAAGTGCCAAAAATATGGAAAATATGGAAAACTGCCAAAAATATGAAAATTTTAGGCATCCAATGCCTAAAAGAAACGTGAAACGCCCGTCATGTCTGTGCTACAGGCGGTCGCCCTCCGTCTGGAGGCACCCCAACGTCTATCGTCTCCTCAAGATCCTAGCGACTCTGCGCCTAACAATGGCGGAAGCTGAGCGCTCGTTCTCTTCCCCACGATGGTTGAAAATATACCTGAGAGCGTCCACTTCCAATGAGCAACTGCTCGGTCTAGTGCTTTTGAATGTTCACCGCGATATTGAAGTTCAAGCGGTGGACATCCTGGATATTCATTGCCGTGAACACAGGCGGCTGCATCTTAATATGTAGGCGCTTGGCATATAAATGAAATGATCAAGCGAGCCTGTAAATTGCTTTCTGAAATAACTAGTCTTAGTTACTTTTTTATTTGCGGTAATTTCTAGTCGAAAGTATGTAACTCTGATCAGTACAGAAGGTGTGCATGAGTGCAGCTCCACCCATTACTTACAGTGCAATTGTTTTTACAATCTATTTAATATTCCTTACATCACTGACATTGTTTTATATTATCACCATGTGTGTGCTTTATGTCCACTTTAGTTTGATTTAACTATGTATTCAGTGAGGATAGTTTGTTATACTTTGCCTTGAAATTGCCATCCTTCACCCCACAAATGTTTAGAAATATCCATTCTCTATATATCTGAGATCAAGTTCCGCATCCCAACGAATAAGCATGAATGAAGAAATATTGACTATTTCATTTATGTGAGTATTTTCTGCCCCACAAACATTCCTCCCGAAAGCATTGAAGTTGGAGATAGTCCGCGCTCCAGCTTTACTCCGTGCCCCGTGCAAGACCGACTGCGTGAGCAGGGTAGCGAATGGGTAAATTACTTCCAAAATGTAATTTAATTAAATCACTTTGCTCCAAAAGTAGTTTAACTACAATTACAATTACTACTATATGAAAAGTAATTAATTACAATCACAAATTACTTTTAATCAGGGTTGGGCAGAAATACTCGAAAATGTATTTGGAAATACAAATACTGGGATACATTAAAATAGTAGCCAAAATACTGATACTAAAATACATCTGTAAAAATGTATCGCGATACGTATCGGAAATACATTTTAAATAGAGGCAAAAAGTATTTGGAAATACAAATACAGGAATACATTTTAGGGAGGGCAGAAATACAAATACAGAAATACTGATACTGCAATACATTTTTCACATTTGTTAGAGACGCCAACTGAGATGAAGCTTGAAGTGGAAGTTTTTGATCCCGAAGTTACTTTCCCGTATACAGGCTTGGCACTTTGCCTTGAAGGTAGTGGTTTCGGACGACGAGGAATCTTCAATGGGCTCAAAAAAAACATTCCATCAAGGACTGACCGCGGTCCCTTCCCTGACATCCTGTCTTTCTGACGAGGAATGCGAAAGGACTTCGACTTCTAAATAAATTCTGTCACCCTGATTCCCATCAAAACATCATCACGCCCCTGTCCAATAAGGACGTTTCTGCCAACATTGATCACATGACGTCACGGTAGAATGAACTGGTATTCTTTATCTGTAGGTGTGGCCTTGAACATGAAACTTTACCTCGCTGGTGTATCAAAGTGCATTAGGTATTTTCGTTGTAGGTTACATCGTCGAAGATCATGCAGGCAGTGTCATTTGAAATTTTCGAAAATAGTGGACCTCCTGAAGCATCCTGGAACACGTGTCTCATCTTCTGTTACGGTTGAAAAAACGATATGATGGCATCCCTGCTGTGAACGTCCTTCCTGCAAACCCTCCGCCACCGACGCATGAATTGCAGTCATCAAGTTTCGCCTAGCATCACCCAAACGGGGACCTCGTGGATTGTGACCTGATATTGCCGGCACAGGTGCGAGCTCTCCGAGAAACAGCGTGCTCGAGACGAGTAGCAGGTGTACGAAGGCTGGGTCGGCATAGCGAGGCCACGTCTGGCCTCCTTCCTGGGTTTCGGATCCCCAAAGCAGTGGGTCACGTTCACGTCTTCTGATGACGTATCCTTGAGCTGTGCAGTATTACGGGCGCAGCCGCAGACGCATTCGAATCACGGTGATTTGAATATGTGTGAACTTCACTGCGTGAGTCCATCCTACTATTTCAAGTCAACCACCGCCAGGCTCGTGCTGCAACGGACTGGGTGGGACTCAGCTTTGCCGGCTGGGTGTACTGTGCACGCTAAGGCAAGAGATACATTTATAAGCGGACATTGAATGCCAGCAAACAATGACTCAAGAAATTCCTACCTAAGGACCTGCGGCAGAAAATTCTCTGACTCCAATCCTGGCACGCCACCTGGTTCGAGTCCCCGACTACGCAACACTTCTCAGAAGAGAGAGGAGGATGCATAGAAAAATAGTTTGGAGAATCGGAAGGAACCTTGGTCAGCATATCAACAGTGCCCCAGCATCTCTCAACCCCGATGCCCTAAGAAATTAAAAAAAAAAAAAAGCGTTCTGACTTTTTTTTGTGTGTGTGTGTGTGTGTGTGTGTGTGTGTGTGTGTGTGTGTGTGTGTGTGTGTGCGTGCGTGCGTGCGTGCGTGTGTGTGTGCGTGTGGGGGGGGGGGAGAGTATTTCTCAAGAAATGTAACGAAATACATTTCATCCTGATTGTATCGCGATACAAAGAAACATTCCAAAATGTATTTCGATACAGGAATACAGATACTGGTGAAAAAAATGTATCGCGATACAGAAATACAGATACGAAATGTATTTCTGAAATACTATCGCGATACATTTGTATCGCGATACTGCCCAACCCTGCTTTTAATAAGTAATGCAATTACTTTACAATTACTTACTCCTTAGAGCAACCCGACTATAGGGCCATAAAACTTTACACATGTTGTTTAGAATGCAACACATCTGTTCATTCCTTGCCCCAATGTTTGAGAAGGCTTAAAGAGGCAGTGACACTCCAAAGCAGTGTTGTATGGAACGGCGTTCCAAGGAACGCGTTCCTTTTATGAGGAACGAAGGAACGCCGCCGTTCCATTTTGCATCGGTGGAACTGGAACGCGTTACATTTTTACTGGAATGGAGAAAGGAACGGCGTTCCTTTTTTTTCGTCCAGGGGGCTAAGTTTATTTTATTTCTAAGACGGAAATTTTAAAAGTATAAAAACGAAGAGCAGGATTTTGTTAACTTTTTGGTTACTTATCTTAGGGTTTATTTTGTGTGGTCCTCGCTTGCTAACAGTCGGGTCCAGGAGAGCTAAAGGACATCGATAATTTTTTTAGTACCCGAGACTGCGGTGCAGAAAGCAAAACTTTTAGGCGAAGGACAAGACACAGAAAAAAGGATGTTTCAAACTCAGCTACTTTCTTTGCTTCCACGAATCCTCATACAACCAGAAATCTTAGGCCGACTACAGCCCTCACTGAACTTCCACATAGAGACCTACAGTTACCACAAAAAAAAAACAAAAAAACAGGTTACCAGACATCAAACACACCTTTGTATCCCGAACATTGGTCACTTAAAAGATATACAAAAATTCATCTTTATTCCTTCTCCCCATGTACCCCATCTTCAAACTGAACAGAGAATCCAACCTTCGCGAAGAAGGACTTCGTTTTCAAGACTGACCTTCCAAAAGCACTACCCTCTTGTTAACTCGCTCGTCTTGCGGACAGCAACATTGAGAAGAAACTGTTGTTGAGTTTGAACAAGGACCTTTGTTAGATTGAAACGTGCGAGGTTGCTGTAAAACGCTCGCGCTATGTGGAGTAACTATACATTTGGCTCCTCTTAATCGCCCACCAGAAACGTAAATAAGGTTAAAAAATGAGCTTTTAAAGGCGAATATATTAAGAAACGAAACCCTGCTTCGGCTTGTTTTCTTCTCTGGGTGTCCTTCCATCATGGAATTGAAATTTGTATGCTCCCATTTAATGAAATAAGAAGATAAAAAACTTTCCTCGATTTAATTAAATATGGTAGTCAGAAAACTACAAATGTAACGTAAATGTAACGATACGTTCCATTTTTTTAACTGTAACGGGAACGAGTTCCTTTTTCACAAATGGAACTTGTAACGGGAATGCGTTCCAAAAATCAGAAGGAACGAGGAACGAGCTTCCAATCCTTTTTTTGAGGAACGTGTACAACACTGCTCAAAAAGTCGTATATTTTTTTATTGTCTAAAACAATGCAAGTTGCAGTCATAGACACCCAAAAAAAAACCGCAGCGCAACAAAAATTTCCCTGCACGCGCGCGTGCCTTTTTATTTTTGGCGTTCTTCTCTCCCGCTCCTCACCTCCTCGCTTCTTTTGAGTGGTGACGTCAAAAATCATGAAATTTAGAAGCTTTGTAGGCGACATTTCTATAACATTTAATAGCGGCAATCGTAAAACATGTGTTTTAACGCAATTGCGAACGCACTACGGCCCTTCTTTTTGAAATACCAAAAATCAGAGTCCAATGTGACGTCGCTTCCTGGATTTGTATCCTCACTCGGAAAACTGGGCGGCGCTCAAGCGGAGGATGATCGGTGAGTCGGGGAACCGGACGAGGGAACCGGTTTTTCACGGTCCGCCGGCACCCTTCTCTCCCGCTCCTGACCTCCTGGCTTCGGGTCGTGGAGCCAGGAGGTCAGGAGCGTGGAGCGGAGGCGCGAAAGAAAGTTGACTTGCAGGAGACCGCAAAATTTGACGTCACTGCACTGGCATGGATTGCGCGGGAACTTCAAACTTGGCATTTGGAAATTGTTTTACTTCACAAATACTGAATTCCCAAGTTTCGAATTTTGAGGGTAATGTCCCGGCATCGTTTTCAATCGTTTCAGACAATAAAAAAAACATATGATTTTGATGTGTCAGTGCCCCTTCCTTGTGTAAATGTCACGTATTGTACTTTCCTTTTGTGAATTTTGTTAAATTAATGATAGAACTCAACAATTTTGGGCTTATGAGGTCCTACATTCTTATATTTTCAATAAGTAATAACAAATTAGTTCTTATACTCAAAGACGCCAGGTCAGTGAAGTAAAATTTGGTTGACATAGTTTTGTTAGCAAGGCAAATAAAAAAGCGACAATTAGTAATATCTGAATATTTTAAGTGTTAATATAAAACTACAATCCACACGCGCAAATACGACCACATTATCATACAAGCGTTTCATGTTTTTGTCAATTATATACACTGAGTTGAAATTATAATGGCTCAGAAATATATAATAACCGAATGGGAGCTCCCTAATAAATATTCACAGTTCGGGGTCAGTCTCCAAAATGCTTATGCAAATGATAGTCAAAGTAAAACCAACAAAAAAATAAACTTGAAAATACAAAAACAAATGCGAGCGCACTGGGAGAGGGACGTAAGAAAAAACTGCCGCCGTAGAGGTAGGCTATTTGGAGCCTACCGTTGAAGTAGGCTCTCAGCCCGCATGGAAGCAACAAAACAACAAACAATGCGACGCTATTTTTGTTGTGCGTGTGGGACTGTCACCGAGCAATGAGGCGCTCATTCAAACTGGAAGCGGATCCGCGTTCGCAAAGCGGTTGCGAACGCGGTTGTAAAAAGATCCAGTACAATCCACCTTTTTACGATGTCACCGGTTCGAGATTTTTGGGTAGAAAACGCGCGTGCACACCACGAGCGCTCTCACGAGATCTCGCTTGAAAGCATGCCATGGCCGTTCGTGAATCCATGGAACGCGAACATGTGTTTTCATATCAGAAACTCTGGAACCATGATTTCGAAAGAGGTGGATTTCACGCGCACTTGATGTCATCGAGTGCGCGTGCAATTGTACTGGATCTTTACACAACCGCGTTCGCAACCGTTGTATAAAGATCCAGTACAATTTCACGCGCACTTGATGTCATCGAGTGCGCGTGCAATTGTACTGAATCTTTATACGACCGCGTTCGCAACCGCTTTGCGAACGCGGATCTGCTTCCAGTGTGAATGAGCGGTGACCGCCCAAAAGTAATTGTAATTGTGCCTGAAAGTTTGCTATTACTGACTCCAGAAAGTATTTAAATTACAATTACAACTCCTTTTAGCCGTAAAGGCGGAAAAGGTTCTGGTGGGAGGCCCCGGACCAAGAGATTGATTCCGAAAGTAACCGCGCAGGTAAGCGCCGGAGCTAATCTGTGTTCGCTCACTTCTGTCGAACGAAAGCGACGGTCGACATCTGACCAAACTGAGAAGAAAGCGTAGCACTCAAGGCTTCCGTAAAGATACGATTAATATGGAGCACTCACTCACTCAGCCTACTGCAACTGGACAAGCTGGCTGTCACAGGCGCGTTAAGTCCGCGTCCGCGCTCTTTCGGTTCATATCCGAGCGCACAAAACCGAGTGAAAGAACGTGAAAGAGAGCGACGAAACACGAGAGAAAGAAACCAATGTTGCCAGCTGAAAGACAACAGTCGCAATGGTAATCGCGAAGCATCGCGAAGACTCTCAGCAATATAAACAGTGATAGTTTAACAGTTTAAACTAAATTTCGAGTTATTTTAGCGCTTATAAAAGGGAATATACTCATTACGCTGAATTAACTTCCCTTTTGTTGAAATCTCGGATATCTGGTGGTGTGCGGTTTCGTATTCCTGGGGCTTTCCCTGCTCCCTGCGCGCTCCAGAGCCCTTGGACGTGGTACCACTGTAGTGGTACATTGCGATATTTGTGAAGCCTAGTCA
This sequence comes from Ixodes persulcatus, assembly GCA_013358835.2. Classification (NCBI taxonomy): domain Eukaryota; kingdom Metazoa; phylum Arthropoda; class Arachnida; order Ixodida; family Ixodidae; genus Ixodes; species Ixodes persulcatus. The sequence continues at coordinate 33,389 of JABSTQ010007694.1, forward strand.
TAAAAAGTTTATACGAGTTTAATTACATTCCGTTTTGAGCAGACAGCCTCTCGTGCCTTCGTCGCACTTTTCGTCGACGTTCGGTCGCCACGAGCAGACGGCAAGCAGACGACGCGCGGAAGAACACGTTGGGGGGTTGGCCCTCCTGATTGGCTGAGGACATCTGTAGGTTCCACACTGCTGCACGGAACTACTGCGATAAAGTATAGTTACAGGTAGGGGTGTCGCGAACTTTTGTCGAACCAGAATTTTAGGTCGAACTTTCGGGGTTCGACTCGGTCGAACCGGTTCGACGAACCTTCGAACTCTTCACCAAATTCGACCGGTTCGACTTTGTAGACAGTGTGGCCAGACCTTGATACAAGCATGTCTAGGTTTGGAGATATTTTTTTTATGCAAAGGGTTATTTTTTTTTTATAAACAGTTGCAAATAAAATAAACCAATTTTAATCAGTGAAGAAGGTAATACCTTAATTTTTGTGTACTGTATTAACTGAAATAACGAATTAGCGCTGCCCTTAATTTATCCCTTAGCCATCACCATCCAATCCGAAGCCAACTGGCCAGCCTGTCGCGCATGCGCACACGAGTCGAACCGCAATACAAGGTTCGTCGAATTTTCCACTAAAAGTTCGAAAAAGTCGAACCTGGTCGAACTCGAAACTCGGCCGGTTCGCGACACCCCTAGTTACAGGGAGCTAAAGGGAGAAGGATTTTAAGTATAAGAAAGCAAAAAAAAAAACTTTTCGAAATAATTAAAGGCTAGAGAGCTCAAGTTACCGCCCGGTATAAAGGAAGCAGCCAATATTTATTTATCCATCCAGGCTCTGGCCACAGTGGCTCTGGTACAGTGGCTCGTGCTCGACGAGCGTTTCGCCGGAGGAAGGTTGCAACGCCTATTGGCTGAGAAAAAGAAGCAAAAACAAGCAAAACAACAAAAAACGGAAGTGATGTCAATTTTTGTTTTGTTTGTTTTTGCTTTCTTAAGTTTTATGTTTTATGTGTGTACGTACCTTTTTTTTGTTTTGTTTTTACTTTTTGTTCGTCCAACTATTTGTGTGTTTGTTGGGCGCGTTTCGGAGCGGTCGCGTCGGTTCCAGCGGTCTTTCTTGGTTTATACTGTGTATACATTGTCGTGTTATCTGCCGCGATATTGCCAAGTGGAGTTGGTCGTGGTATTCAATGCTTGAGAACGAGCGTCGGCAGTGAAGTCCATAGCGCATTCATGCAAGCTAGCAGGCCCCGTCTCGCCACATCGAGGACCGTGGGGCGCGTTCGGAACGTAAAAGGTGAGTTGAATTTACCTACTGGTGGCGTTCGATCGTCGATTCGACACCGCTGTGGTGGAATTTGATAGCGCTTGGCTACCTCACGTAGCGTCGGGGACAAAGAAGAAGATAATAAACGGGAGTGGCATGTGGCTCAGGGTGCCGCCTGCGCCGCATTTGCATTCAGTGAAGAAGGACCAAGCGCGTTGGGAATGTCAGCTTTTGACGAGCTCCAGCAGTCACAAAAGCGTTCTGTCGAAAGACGGGATTCACAAACAGATCAGGCGTCGCAAATGGACCTCCCGGCGCGTCCAATTTGTGGCGGGTAATAGGGAGTTTTAGAATAGCGCACGCTAAAGCTTTGCGTACGCAAAGAATAGCGTCGTCGCCACTGCGCATGCTCCGAACGCAAACCAGGTTTTGCGCTTTGCGTGCGCAATTTTAGCGTGCGCTATTTCTCGGTGGGTAATAATGTTACTGTTTATCTAGTAGCCTACTTCTTTAGGGATGGCGTTTTCTGTACCATTACTGTATTCTGCCTCGTGGTATGTATGTACATTCACACCTGCAGCAGAACTGCTAAGCGATTCTGCTACAGGTTAATCGCAAGAGTTGTGCTCTTCCTTAATGTGCATGTTAAAGTGACAACAAATAAGTGCCTCTCCGTTCTACTTCTCCTTTGGATGTGTTTTCTGCTACATTTTGATCAGAAAGCCACTGCGAGACAGGCATTATTGATGTATACTATCCAAAATAATGCTCGAGCATGAGACGAGGTAACAGAAATACTTCCTATATGTGCCTGCTTTTTGTGTTTTCGCAAGACAAGGTAGCAGAAATACTGTGCCTGCTTTTTATGTTTTCGCAATTCACCGGTTAGACCACTCTTCTCTTGGTTATTGTTTTATTGCTTATAAATTTTCCACCCCAGGTGTCCGATGCTTGCGGCTGATGGCTTCTACCTACGTGCATAAAAGAGCGGGCCTGCACTTTTGCCGAGACAGCAGTGAAACGAGTTCTGGGTAACTGCAGCGACTGGGTCACCGATGCCGTTCCACTTCCTGCGTTGCACTCCGCGTGGGTCAGAGGGCCAGTGCATGCCCTTTATGGGTTGTCGCCAGCCACAGTGAGTATGGCTTGGAGTCACGTCATGCGAGTGAAATGCTTCTCACCTGAGTGACGTCAGTGCCGTTGGTGGGGCTATGACCGGTGGTCTGCGATCACAGACCACCAAGCACCATTGCACTGTTCCTGGATGAACTAGCCGCTCTTGAGGAAGAACAGGGTGCTTTGAGAAGAGCTATTGTGTCCGCTTTTTCACTAGCTCCAGCTGTCGCCACAGACATTTTGTCGAAAGGAGCATCATCTATGAATAAGTAGACGGCGCCGAATGGCCGCAAGGGGCCTCAGTTCTGACTGAGGGGGTTAAGATCGTCCCGTTTCAACAGAGGTACCTCTTGGGGCATTGTACAACACAGGAGATAAAGAGCCCGAAAGTTTTCTACCTCGACGAGGTGTGGGTTATGGTAGGACCAATTTTCTCAAAGGTGCGGGTAGACACAAATGCGGCTTTGTTCCGTGGACACCTTCATGCGTGGTGGCACGAGGCAGTCATTGCCTAACCTTGCTTAAATATCAACGACTGGACTGGTCAAGGGTGGTATGCCTGAGAGTGGGACAGTAGTTGCAGTGATGTGATTGTTGCGCCAAACTGCGCCAAGGGGCTAACCCTGCTACATCCTGCTACATTTCGCCAAAATATGGGTAATCTGCGCCAAGCCTGCGCCAAAGGACCTAATATAGGTCGCCTTTCAAAACCGAAACTAAACTGAGTACTGTAATTGAGCAGGCGTGTGTTATGTGGCGGAAGCGGCCGCCTGACCCAAAGTACCGTGCATCAATTGTCCACCCGGTCTTGCATGGTTTTCTCAGCGTCTCGCGCTCTCGTCTTGTGGGTCTCGTCTCTCGTCTTTTTTTTAAATATTTTCAGCGATAGACGCGGATGTGTGCAGGCGCTCCAATGCTAGCGTGCCGGTACCAGCCATGCCGTCATGCTGTGAAACAAAACCACGTTTTTGCGCGGCAGGAGTTACTTTGTGAGCTGAAGCAACGGCCGTGGGAAAACTATATTTGTTCACTGCCTTTCAGTCACCGTGGTCGCGCGACGTCGAATGTTGCCGTCCCCACATTACTGCAGATATGGTACTTTCTAAAATGAAACTAAGTACCGCCACATGTTCATCAACATTCCTGTTCTTGTTTAAATCATACGTTACTACAAAATCCATCTTTAACTCAAAGACTGCTCTGTCAAAGTATTGGTTATACAGATTCCTCTTGGTGGGCCTTCTTTCGAGAGGGACCTCGGTACGTGAAAAATCTGCCGAGAAAGAAAGTTGGTGAAGAGAAGTGAGCTAAAGCGAAGAAGGCAATGTCTACGTTGAACCCGCACAGCGCGTTTGTTTGTATCGAGTTCAGTCGTTGCACAAAGCGCTCCAAGAACTTTTTGACCCTGGCTTGCGATGTCTTGCATTGATGCGCTCAGGTTCTTTATTTTTATGTGTGTTTAGCTTGTAACTTGTTCGCCGGCCTGGCAAGCACGCGCCGCTGGACTGTTTTTTTGTCGTATGCTCGACTGTTACATTTTGCATACAATTTTGGGAATCAGTTGGCGACGGAGTGGAGTGGCATGGTTTCGATCGGACAGCCGTTGCTTGCGCTCGCTCGATGAAGCATGCCCAACAGCAAGCCTGGTAAAGTTACCCTTTTAGTGCATGCGAACATGATTGCGTGACTCAGGCACCAGCCGGGACGCTTGCGATTCGTTATATTACGTTCGCTTACTTATGACGAAAATCTGGCACGTCGGGAACCAGTAAAACAGTGGCAAGCGGTTTTTCGAAATTGCTTGGCAATGCCTACAGCACTGTACACTTGTGGGATGTCTGAGCAGTAAAACAGAAGCAGCGAGGTCCGTCACAACACGTCACATCAGAACACAACACAAAGTGCCCTTCGTTTGTACAGCACATAAAACAAATATTTTTATTTTTCTAGGAATATCTGCTCCAAAAGCCACTTTGCTGCTCCAAAACACTGTTTTGGCTGCTCCGAAAGGTGCTCCAAAATGGCTTAGGCCAATCACATCACTGTGGGCATCCTAGTGTTTTGGGGCACAAGTCACTATGCCGTCACTTGAGGAGGAGTCAAACAGGCTCTTGTTGATTGCACCACGATTCTGATCAAAGCACGTTGCGCTGCCTCTCCGTCGTCAATCCAACTACGTCAGAGTTGTGTCAGGGTTACCGGGTCACCACTTGCAATTTGCAAACATTCAAAATTAATTTCTGTAAATATTAGAGCCTTGAAAATCCTGAAACTTTGTGTCTGTGTCAAATAACCTGTAGCAGTTTCATATAAAAAATAATCCAACTTGTGGAACCTTCGTATCCTGGCCCCTTTAGCATTTCCACCTATCGTTTATTTGAGACCTGTGTCAAACAAAACGGCAGTATCGGTCAACAAGACCGAGTACCGCCTTACGACGAGACTGAGCCCGCCACCAAGTTCACAGCCATACAAAACAGCGCGAAACTGGCGACCCTGAAATTAACTCGGGCTGATTGCACAGAAGGAGCACGCTTCATAGAAAGCGTCGTGCGGGCATCCTTCCGTTCTGTAAGGCGTGCCTAGCCTTCAAATTTCTTGCGTTTGGGAGGCAGGCATGCTCGGGGGAATGTTCCCAATTGCCAACCAAGAGAGCAGTTCCTGTCTTCGATCCAACCTATGCATAATATTCTCGGTAGGTAAAGTTTTCCCCGGCAGTCTACATTTCTTACTGTACTATCATGGCCACTTCAAGAAAGCACTATTTGTCAAAATACTTTAATCTTGCAAAAACATTGTCATGGTCAGAAGGACCTGCCTCAGGTGACGTTTCATTCGAAAGTTAAGGAAGTATATACATGAACAAAATAAGTGCTCGATTTACTGTCACCGCTGCTGTTGTATGCACGTGACGGAATCCAAGTTGCACCTTATGCACTAGCAAAGTTGACCGTGTGTGCATACTTGGGCAGGTGCCACGCTGCCCATTGAAATGTTTTGGACTGTGTGGTCTGCACCTTCGATAGATCTACTCCTCTGCGGTTGTGCATTGCCGTCCATGTTTGGGTCTCCTGCATGCTTTCTTCTCCACATTCACTGTAGGTTCAGAATTCCCTGCCCTTGAATGATGGATCAAGCCTTCCCAAACAGTATTTTTTGGGGACCACCACTTCTTGAAGGACCGAGTCTCTCCTCCCGTGTCTTGCATCTAAGTATCTTTCCTGGTACCTCCATTTAGACGGTAGTGCACAAGTGCTTCCGCCGTATTTTGCGAGTAAACTTCAGTCAGTCGACACATCAGGTCACTGTAAAACATATGCAAGATCTTAATGGAGCCTGGCAGAGAAAGTTGACTTCACCAGTATTAATATCCTGACCTCGTTAGCAACTTCAACGAAATAAACATCGCATTACAAAGCATTGTTGCCGCAGTGGCAAATGGTTGTTAGGTATTCCAAGGTTCCAAAATATTCCAACGGTTCACAATATAAAACATTTGTTCTTTTTCTTTCACCCATGCTACAGAATGTTATTTTATAATTTATCCCAAATTTCCATTGAGAAATAATCTGCCACCTCTTTCTCATCAATAGTTGATAGCACTCTGTTCAAGAGCGAGTGATCATGCATTTTGTTTTTCAAGGGGAGACCCTGGTCTCGACAGTTAATTTTTTTGTAATTTTTCACTTTGAGTGTGAGGCACAGACACAAGCTTACTTTCCCCTTCACATAATTGTTTTCATAAGTCCTTCACTTCAGTTTCTGCCACAATACCTGCATCAACAACTATGGCACGTAAAATGTCTACATATTCTACAAATAATAAAAGGTGCAAAAAGACAATTTTTGTAATTTCGGCATCACTCTAAAATAAGTTATCACAGACTGAAATTCTTTCAATCGTGATTAGAAATTAATTATAATAGTTATCTCTGGTAAGATAATCTCATGGTATGTACTCTTCACAAGTTGTAGTCCTATGGCACTCACTAATTCAGGGGTTCTCAAACGGGGTTTCGCTTATAAAATAAATCTGCGAACTGCGAAACCCAGATGCCACGCCGGTGTAAAACGGTGAGTCTTGACACCAGCGCAGTGTTGGACAAAATACTCGACAAAATTATTTAAGTTAAGGTACTAAATACCTGCTTCATAAAGTATTTAAAATACTACTCAAGTTACTTTCACTGTAAAGTATCTTGAGTAGAGTACAAATACTTTGAGTAGAGTACAAATACTTAGAAATGTATTTCAGTTACTTTTGAAGATACTTCCGCATTGTATAATTTGTATCGACGTCAGTGACAACGACAATTATACAGGTGCGCAAATCTGGGTTACCAGAATGGTTTATTAGCACGCAACAACACAAAACGAAAAAAAAAAAAAGTATCGTAGGGCTACTTTATGCATGAGGCTGGCGAATAACTGAAGAAACTAAACGTTTAATGGGGCGAACTTGTTCCCAAAACAAAATAGAGAAAGGCTAGCGTCGCAGGCGTCGATGTCGGCGAAAAAGCAGGATCGACCGCTGGGGCGAGACTGACTCCGGACCGCCACTCAGGAGCACCTTTTGTACCCGCGTGGGTTTCTGGAACATTCGGCATAGAAAGTTCGGCGCGTAGAAAATTCGTAACTCGATCAGACGAAAAAATTCTCGAACTTACCAGAATGTCAAGTTGAAGGAATAAATAAAAGAGAAGTCCGCTTTCTGGTATCGAACCCGGAGCCTCCGCGCGAGAGCGAAGCGCGATAACCATTCGGCCACGCGCTCGCTGGGCAACGAGCGTGGCAATATCACTGATAGATGTTACAAAACATTTCTGGGACAACAAGAAAGAGGTCGCTTTAGCTATTGGGGAGGAGATCAGACCGTGGCACCCCAAGCGGTTAACTTTAGAACTAGATGGATGGGGACAACAAATACAATGACTCAGCGCTCGGCTGACTTAACCGAACGCGGCGTCAGCGTTCGGCTGGAGTTCGTGTTCTCCGGTGAGGGGGAGGAGGGGCTCTTTTGTTACCACTCCGGCCTGCATGAACAATGCAGCATGCACGGTGCCGAGCTCAGCACAAAAGCCCAAGTGAGTCAAGTTCGCATCCTGTGACGACTGCTTTCGGGGGAGATCCGGCACTGAACGTCACTTCACTAATTGTTGGTATTTTTTCATTACACTGAGCCCTGCGCTCTATTAAAAAAAGATGACACGAACATGCCCACAAGGCCTGTGGGCATGCGCACAGGCCTTGTGTTGGGTAAACACTAAGGTGTGGGGGTGACAAACGGGTCAGAGCGCTTCGCCAATAGTGACATCGCTGAATATCACATCCTGCGACGCACCTCAGACGCATCGTTTAAAGGGATACTGAACCGAAATTTGGATTTCGCAAAATAAGGCCGCAGAAGCGTTGAACGGGACGCTACGAACTCCAAAACATCAGTCATACATCGATATCTCAAACGGATGGCCGTACTTTTGGAAAAGAAGGGCGCGATGAAGCGAGATCTTTGACGTCACTGTCCTCCGGGAGAATTTGAGAATGAGGGGAAGCGGCCTCGCTTTTCTCCTCCTCGCTTCGGTTCACCAGCTCGACGGGATGAAGTGAGGAGGAGAAGGAATGGGAATCGTGACGTGCCTTGTCTCGTCGGCCGTGTTCAATCGCAAACTTCTTTTCCCAAAATACGGCGATCCGTTGGAGATATCGCTGTAGGAGTGATGTTTTTGGGTTTTGCAGCGTCCCGCCTATCTATCCAGCCCTGTTTTGTGAGCTCGAAATTTCAGTTCAGTATCCCTTTAACTGCAATCCATATTCCCTATACTCCCGGGGAGTTCACTATAAACGAACTTGGGACACGGATATGAGTGAATGGATAACAAAGAAAACCCACATAATAGCCAAGGCAGTGGTCGCACCTTCTTCAAGTAGGTTGCATTCAGAAAAGCACTCAACATTGGGGGACACTTTGTTGGAATTTTGAGAGGTCATCCAGCTCTTAGTTCGTTTCCTGTACTGTTCTCTGCTTATCAATGTTCGCTTACAGACAGTGTTCGCGAGAGCAATAAGTGCCGGACTGACAACACAAAGAAAAAGAAAGAAAAAAAACCTTGACGTTTTGCCTTAGTCTACTCTTATCTACTTTTTTGTGTGTGTCCACTTCTCATTTTCTTCTATTTGTTATTTTCTTGACACTCAAATTTACATTGTTCTCGTAGGTCGTTTCCCGGTCTGCTTGCGCCTCAGGGTGGCATCTTTACTTCCTTAAAACCACACCTTTTGTTTGAGGATTTTTGTTTGGGGGAAACCCTATAGAAACAAAAGGCGCCTTTGGGAAGGCGAGGGGATAACCTTCATTGTACGAACTTTGGGTTGAAATATGAGTCACAGTCGGCAAAAAAGCAATATTTTCACGAGCTCAGTTAAAGTCACCGTAGCTAATCGGAGCTAGCAACAGGATTCGGTTGCTCGAAAGAATGTTCACGTTTGCTCGTGCCACGCCCACGCCACTTCATACCGAAAAACTCGGAAAATGGCAGAATGTCAAAAATGTATTTAAGATAATGAGTACAAGATACTCGGAATTGTAATTAGAATAGAGTATTAAATACTCTCCATCAAAGGTATTTGCAAGATACCAAGATACCCCAAAAAGTATTTAAGATACAGTATCTTGAGTAGAGTATTTGAGATAGGCACAAGTCTGCATCAGCGTGCCGGTCAAAGCGGTGATGCTTTCCCCGGGCGCACTGGTGCAAAGCAGTGAAGCTTGACACTGGTAAAAGCGGTGATGCTTTTCCTGAGTGTGCCGGTGCAAAGCGGTGAAGCTTGACACCAGTGTGCCAAGAAATCGGTGATGCTTTTCTTGAGCTTGCTGGTGTTAAGCGGTGAAGCGTGCTGCAACATCAGTGATTGGGGGGGGGGGGGGGGGGGTCAAACCACCTTTTGAAGGTTACTAGGGTTCCTTGTGGCCAGAAAGTTTGAGGAGCCCTGCCTTATGTATGAAGTATCAAACCTAAAAATAGTCATTCATATCCAAGTTGTACATCCAAAGATGCCAGGCAAAACTATTGATGCGACAATAAAGTGAATTCTGCAAAAACGGAAAAACCATTTCAAAGCATGCTTGTAAACAAACCGAGTACATGACTTTGGATCAATGTAACTTAAACCAATACACACTTTCTAAGTGTAATGACTGAAGGTCGTAACTTATTGATCAAAAAAAAAAAAAAGGTCGCTGATTTTTTCACTACTTCCTACTTTCTAAAGGAAGGGTCTCCCCTTAAAGGACATGTGCAAAGAAAAAAATTTTTTTTAAACATCTTGGTTGGGGAAAGGAAATCGTAAAACGAATTTAGAACGAAAAATAAAGATTTTTAAAGCTAGATTTACGGCGCTATACAAATTTGTAGTTTAGCACCCGCGGGCGCCGCAAAAAGGTGGCCGCTATTTGTCACGTGGTACTTGCGCTCTTCCAGAAGCCTCCTATGGTCTCTAAGGTTACGTATTCATCTTTGTTTCAAGTGCAAAAAAAGCAAAGATTTATAAGTAACTTTTAGAGTCCAAAGGAAGCTCCTGAAAAAGGCAAACAGACTTGATAGGCCTGTGCGTCGATCAGATGGCGGCGGTGGAGTGGAGAAACGCATTGAAATGGCGGTGCACCGCACTTGGCGTGCGGCAGCGCCGAGACTTTGAGGTGAATGCGCACAGGTGCACCACGTGACCCACAACGGCTCCCGCGGGCAACAACTACAAATTCGTTTTGCGCCGTAAATATAGCTCTAAAACATTTTTCTTCGTTGTAATTTCGTTTTATAACATTCTTTTTCCATCTAGGCTGTTTAAAAAAATGTTTTTTTCCTTTGCATGTTTGGTGCACCGTGCATTCACGAGGGCGCCCATCAAACCACTCTGGCATCGTTGCCACGAGGCGGCTATGCAGTTACCTCGCCTCAGACACGATCATATGGTCGTGTCGCCGCAGGGTCGATTAGGATCTCGAATTCGGCTCCCGACGTGCCGCTTTCTCTCCTAGCCACTGGATGGCGCTGCAGGCACCCCAGGGCGGATATCGATAAAGAGAGTCTCTATGATAATTCAAGGGGGAATTCCCTGCTATTTGAAGCCAGAACGGGAGTGTTGCGGACTAAGACATATAGAGCTAGATATCAGGAGGTAGACACCGTGTGTGGAGCTTGCGGAGAGGAGGAGGAGACGGCTGAACATTTGGTACTTCACTGTAAGGGGCTTCACCCTGTAGTGGCTGAAGAGCCTATTAATATAACAACCGCACTGGGATTTAGGGATAGTGAGGGGAAAATAGACATGGGGAAGGTGGAGATAACCAAGTAGAAGAGATTATCTGACTGGTGGCATAGGTCAAGGGAAGGGTGAATATTTTCCTATTCCCTACTGGGCAACCCTTTCTGCAGAAGGTGTGTGCACCCGGTTGCACAGAGGCGCCTCCGTCGTACGGACCGTAGCTTTTAAGACTAAATATCTAGATTTGTAACTCGTAAATTAAATAGCTTAAAAAAAAAATACTGGCTAGGTGGCACAAGCCGCCGCCAGATTCAAAGGGTTCAGCCCCATCCATCCAGCCATCCGGCGGGCGAGGAGAAACCTCCTCGCCCATCGATATATAGACGGGGGACCGGGGGGCGAAGGGCCTCTGAGGACTCCAGGCGGTACCGAGACCAGGCAAGTGTGTGCGACCGGATCTTGGGTAATCGTGGGACACGAGGCCTGGAGGCCCTTTTTGTGTTTAGCTTTGGCTTTACGTGCAAGTGTGAATATCGGTGTAATGTCGCATGTCTTTGTAGTTTAGATTGAGTGTTTTATGAACAAATAAAGGGGAGCGGAATTCCCGCTCCCATGAAAAAGCCAGGCTGGACTCTGGTTGTTTGACGGGCCACGTGGTATCTGGTGTATCGGCGGTGGTATGCGATTTCCTACAATGTGACCTTTAAGTTTCATATACTTTGGTCTTGCATTTCAACCACTATTGTATAACTTGTTCACACCATTGTTTAACATGTTTGTTTCCTATGTTTACATTTACAATTGCACTGTGTAATGCCCCTGGCTCTGAGGGTAAAATAAAGGAATAGAAACAAACCGATTCTGTAAGCTGCCAAGTTCAATTACGATCTCCTCTTTCTGGTTATGTACTGTATAGACTGAGCACCGGCCCTGAACAAGCGTAAGTCCATTGCCACTAACTGAATGCCAGCAGAGCTGCCGAATCTCGCTTGTGTTTGGTCCCATGGTGGTGCACATTAGAGCACTGCGTGGGCCTACTTTTCGAGGCCTGTCCCGGGCCTCCTGGCAACCCGTTCTGTTCGTCCTGACAACAAAGTGCGCCTAGTCAGCATACAAAGACCTCTATTACACCTGTTCGAACAAGATTGCAGCTTTAGCGGGCTGCTCGACTGTCATGTTGTCGCAGCATTTTTTGAAAACGAGTTTCTTACGTAGGCTGCACTCAATTAGAAGGCTGGGAGGCATATTGAATCACATTTGTCCAATCTGTCTGTAAGAATGTGTGAAAGTAGAACAGATAGCACATCGCTCTTAGTAGAGCAGCTCAACCTTGACCAAGGTTTAGGGTAGGCCTGCGCAGTGCTCTAGATAGAACCCATCTAATTTCACTCTCCTTTATCACAGTCTGGAGCTAGAAACTAGTGTGCCCTACCAGCTAGTGGTGTTGTGGTGACTATGAAATGTGGCTTGCCTCGTCAAACAAAGGCATAGCTGGATGCCGGTACTTTGCTTGACAGGACTTAACCGACACTGAAGTTGTTTTCGCCTTTTGCCAAGTTTCACCGAGGCACAGTATAGTTTGCTGCCTGATGTGATCGTAGAGCATGTACCCACCACTTTGAGCTACACGAGACTGGTTTGATTAAAATGGGAAGTATAGATTGTCCTTTCAGAAATACAAAGTAGTAAACTTTACAACTTGCCGTGTAGGTCTTTTCTTCTCTTAAAACTTTCTTTTTGGGCAAACAACACCAACAGCTGGCATTGAATTAAAGTATGCCTAAAGTCGGCAAGCCTTTGAACTCTATCGCATTGCCGCAAAGCAAGAGAAAAAAATCTAGCGTATTGTCTGCTTTTTTTCCCTGCTCTCCGGACCACCAGTACGCTGATGGTGCAAATAGTCGTAACCTGTTATAAAATAAGGTACGGAAGTTGTGCACATAATGATGGCATGCAGTTCACTTCACAAAGCAGGACAAAAAATTGCAATAAAATGCAGCAAAAAAAAAACCCAATATGCCTTTGCCTAGGAGCAGAGGGGAGAGAGGAGCGACAATTTGAAGCCACTTTATGGCGGCTGTGTCACTTGATTTCAGGATGGCAGCGCCCAATCGACAGTGGGTGAAAAGATCTAAAATTTTAGAAATAAATTGAAGGGATGGCATAAAACCATTGGCAGGGGGAACTGCTCTGCTAGCTCGGATGCAACGGGGGTTCACCATCACTCCACACTCTACTTCATCAAAATATAGAGAATTTGCACCAACAATGTGCTGAAAAATATATTTCCTCAATGCTGAAACTATTTGCTAAGGCTTTGTGATATGCCACAGTCTTATGGCAGATAGTTATCAACTTTTGATTATTGCTTGATTTACTGTAGGTATGAAACCTTTTTGGGAAACTGCCGCAGCTGATTACAGGGTGACCTGCAGTCTTCTTGGAAGCCTAGCTTGGAGCCCAAGCTACTGTTTCATTAATAGCAGACTGCACTTGGAAGAGTGTGGCTGTAGCTAGCTTCAGTTGCTGCTGCATTGGAATGTGTATTTATTGACATTAGGTGACCATAGCAGACAGAATTTATTGTGCAGGAGGAGACTGGTGTGGCAAGATCAGGCGAGTATGTGGGCTATTTTGCAGTGCTTTTTAATGCGGCCGCAGAACATGAACATAGGATTCTAAATAAAGATTGAAAGTAGATGGCCAATTTTTTCTGGTGCCTAATATTTTGATAAGCTTTGCATGAAAGGCTTTTTTTTTTCTTACCTGGAACATGGGCCTGAAGTATCGAACTGCCCGTGATGTCGCAAACGAAAAAGGATATCACCAGAACATCTTGATGCTAATAGTCGCTGACAAGATGGGAAATGCAGGGCATCTCTTAATGCCGAACCTCCAGCGAGCACTTGTCGCCTTTTCTCATGCTTTCGCTCTGCGTGGATTGTTGAAGCTTGCAAGATCCCAAAGCATTGCCGAAGGTAGGAAGCTCCTCCCTGCCATTCTCGTCTTACATTTGGTCCTCGAGGAACACCCCAAATTGGTACAAAAACATGTGATGGTCAATTGAACACCTGTACATGATTCGGGAGATATAGTCCCTAACGGAATGCGAATGGCTGGGCGTGTCTTACAAATGTCCGGCCTCTATGCATTGCCGAAGGTAGGAAGCTCATGCTGGAGGCAGGGAAACTGAGGTTTCTCCCAGCCGTCTTCACCTCGTGAGCGACTTTTAAAAGTGGCAATACTACACCATACAATAAAGGTTTTTACAAAAGCAATTTGTGGTTGATCTCATCAAAAGCTTGTTATAAATAAAAATAATATGAACTTGCTTCCGTCGAAAACAAATGGCGCCGTATATTCAAATTTGCATAAACTAATTTCTACTGAGCAACCTTCTAAAAAAAATTGCATTGAATGGTGCTGTTTTTAACTGAAGTAAAAAGACCCATGTCTCTGTATAACTATCTGGACACTTTCAAACGAGCGTACAGTAAGGAAACTGGGCAATGACTGTCTACCCTAGACATGTCACCAGCGTCCTTACTTGTGTTACGAGACCTCTTCCACAACGATGGAAGATCGTGATTTCTCAGAGATGAAATGCATGCTTCAATGAAGGGGCAAACAAATCAGTGCCGCCCTTAACAATAAAACAAGATAATAAAATCTCCACTCACAGAACAGCCTGGCTTTAATTCCTTTATTGCTTTTAACATTTCGGTGTCAACTGGATTGATTGCTGCAATGCTGTAAGTCAATATTAGTGAAAAAAAGTGTGAACATTGTAAGAACATTTCTCAGCAAACACAGCAGATCTCCAACAATATCCAGTCCCGCTGGGCAATGGTAGCAATACATGTACCAACGTTCTCACATCTAGGTCAGTTGACAAGCTTCGGAAAACGCTCAACGCCTTTTTGTGGTGCGTCCGCTCAGTAGTGCCTGCCACACTATCAGCCCGCCCCATGGACAGATCCGGTGAAATGTTGGATGCACATTACCTGCAGTGGAAAGCTGATTTTATTGTGGTCTTTATAGCTCTTCAGCGCCTGTTTCCGCGTTTAGCGGCGTCGCCATTTACGTAACTGCCCTTGCTAAATTTAGCGGAAAATTGAATTGGTGTTGGGGTCACACGACATCAATTTTCCCGCTAAGTCTAGCAGAGAAACTGAATTTGTTCATAGGTGATTTGACACAAAGTCATCGGACGTCATTTTCCCCGCTAAATTTAGCGGGGAAACTGAATTGGTGTTGAGTCACGTGACGTCAATTTCCTCGCCAAATTTAGCGGGGAAGCTTAATTCGCTAAATTGAGGAGGAAATTTAGCAAACATTTCCTGCTAAATGGGAGGGGAAGGAGAGGTATACCCTCCCCTCCTCCTCAAGTGCTGCGTTCTACTTTCGTATTACAGACAATTGTAAATGTCTTTTTTTTTTTTTTAACACTGCTCTTTTGGAGTTTGTCAACTGATAGATTTAAGAATGTTGGCATGTACGGCTCAGGCAGAGGCATCTGTTTTCCCAAGCGCCGGTTTTGAAACCCCCCCTTTTATTCAATCCTTTCAAGAAGCTCAGTACGCCCGCCGGAGCCGCCGCTGGTCACGTGGTAGGCCCGCGCGCCACCGCCCTGCGTAAAGCGACGCCGCCGCCGCACGCTGAGCGTTGTGCGAACGCCGCTTCAACGCGTTTCTCCACGCCGCCGTCGCCGCCGCCGCATAAGTTCGTCTGGTTCGGGGCGCCGCCGCCGTCATTTGACCGGCGCACAGGTCTATCACGTCTGCTTGCGCTTTTTCAGGAGTTTCCTTTGAGCTCTAAAAGTTACTTACTAATCTTAGTTTTTTGTTATACTTTAAATAAAGATGAATAAGTTACTTTTAGAGGCCATAGGAAGCTTCCGAAAGAGTGCGAGCACCACGTGACAAATATGGGCCCGTCACGTGATAAATAAGGGCCACTTTTCTGCGGCGCCCGCGGGCGCCAACTACAAATTCGTATAGCGCCGTAAATATAGCTCTAAAAATGTTTTGTCTTCGTTGTAAAATCGTTTTATGATATCCTTTTTCCATCTAAGCTGTTTAAAAAAAATGTTTTTTTTCTTTGCATGTGTCCTTTAAGAGAAAATGGCGATGAACCACCTTTTAGCAAATTTGTTTTTAGAAATGCACAATTCACCAAACTTGACTGCGTGCTCTAGCATTTGCTTGTTCCACCTTGGCCAATGGCAAAGCCGAGCCTTTCAGTCAGCAAGTCAGTCGCTCGGGCGGCCAGCATATTCAGAGTATGATAGACAGGTTTTTGTGCATGTCACAACCCTGCTGTTTTCACAAGAATAATTTTACGTTCTGCCTGGTTTACGGTCTAACAGAGAAGAGCGGGTGCTCAAAGCATAGGTCAACATGCCTCGGTGAATTGTGTGGTAGCCTTCAGCGTCTTCCAGATTTGCTTATGACGATCGAATGGATTCACTAAACGGCGCTACTCTACAACTGCTTGTTGTAGGCTGCACCTACAAGCAGTTGTAGGTGCAGTAAATTCTATTTGCATAAAATAAAGGCACACAGTTAACGCACCTCAGTTATGCCTAGCAGGTAGCGTAACAAACTTCCCTCCCTATAACAAAGCGTGCGTGCTTACCGAGACATCACATTATTCAGAGTGCAGATGCAGAGTATAACCACTACACAGCTTTGTCTCGGTTGCATTATCTTCCGAGGTATTGTCCAGCAGACCAGCAAATAAATAAATATGTAACAAGGGGTACTATTCAGTTTGGTACCACCAACATTACCGTCATGCATCGGCTCGTCACTACATAGTTGACCGCTGCCCAGGCGAGGATGCTTTCCGGATTTGCGGAAGCAAAACATCTCATCAGCACAAGTGCTATCCGCCACTGCTTAGCCACGTGTTCTTTGCGAACATAACTGGGCTGCCAACAATACCACTATAGAACGTCGCAAGTTAAAGAATATTTTTCAAAACAAAAGCGTTTCTTGCAATTGCGCAACTTAAAAAAAAAAATAGTGCAGGTAGAGCTGCATCGTCTCTACATTTCTGTGTTTTCGCTAGCAAAATAGTAGGTACTGGAAACAGGAAAATGAACCAGAAAGTGTGATCGGTCTGGAAGGGAAAGAAACGTGGACAAAAGGCAAACAAGCAGTTCAGAAGAGACGACCCACCGAGCTAACGCTCTGTACGAAGAACAATCTGAACCTTAAATACTACTTTCTGTACAAATACAAGATACCCACTATATTACGCGATAAATAGCCACCAAAATTAACGTACCAATTAGGCAGTGCTGTTCGTAAGTCGCGTAAATCACCGAAGTCGCAGAACGTTCACGAAGCAAAACGGCCATCTTGGAAAAAACAAAATAGTGATGGTGATAGCGATGGATCTTCTGTAAAAACTATGAGGACAAATGTAACCAATGTTTTTTTTTTTTTTTTAATTAATGTATGGAACACATTTTTACCTTAGCAGAAACTTATTAAAATCATGGTAACAAAATAGTCTAAAGTTTTAACATTTATTTGTGTCGAAATACACTTGGTAATGTCTATAAACCTTGTTTCAGTACTTAAATGCAAACAGAACACAGATTTTGGGAACCCTTCTTGCTGATAGCCTTTCCTTGCAAGTGTGAATGGTCAAAAGCCGATGCAATGATAGGCTGAAATACTTCGGAGATGGCATGCTTAAAGGGATACTACAACGAAAATTCGGCACTCATTTGTTTGGTCTATACGTGTTCAAAGGAGCAGTATCACATCAAACATACCAATATCTTGTTAAAAAAGTCTCGAAAAGGAATTTTAAAACGAATTAAACGATTAGCAAAGAGCACCTGGTGGATGTCGCTAACGCCTCGCTTGTAATGCCCGTCTAGGAACCTTGACAGCTAGTGACGGTGAGTGTCTCGCCTCCGGCCACGACGAGAGAAGAGGGGAAGGAGGAACTCCCCTCTTCCCGAGAATACCTTTTGTGTGTCGCAGAAGTCGCTATTGTACCCCTACAAGATTATAGAAGATTAATCCGCCACTCAAAATTTGTACGAAAGCAGCCGCTTCGGTGGCTGGAACGACTAGGCCATCCTCTCGACTTCAGCCTCGCCGTAGCTTTGCTCGTCCTCAGACGACCTACGTCACGATTTCGTTGGATGTCACATGGCCTCCGCTGGGCATTCTCCAGGCGCTTGCCAGAGTGGGCTGTTTATAACGAAAAATACAGCCACCAGGCTCAAAATACAAACGTGGGATTGTCATTTACGGATATTGTGGATCATATTCAACCTATTTTTGAACACGACGGGAATATTTCAAATTTCGTTGAAGTATCCCTTTAAAGTGGCCAGAAAAACTAAACGGGGTATATCTATCTTCTTTCCATAAAACTTCGGAGCTTAACCTTTTCGACGATCACATTCTTGCACGTTTCACAGTAGTCTGTAGCATGGATTCACCACACTACTTTTGTGAAGTGTGGCAAGAGGTATGCACAACCATCAGAAAAAAATATGACAATTTATTTAATTATGACAGGAAGCCACGAAAGGGGAAGATGGCAAGACCCGATCCACCAAAAAGGAGTGGGCCTAAGAGTGCAGTCTTGGTCCATGATTCAGGACGGTTTTGAAACCTATGATGAATGCAGAGAACAAAGGAGTCCATCAGGTCAACAGGAACCAAAATCTGACCCGAACATGCAGAGCAGGGGCAAATTTATGGGTCAGCCTGGGGGGAAGGGAGATAATATCACGGGCTAAATGTTGCCCAAATCTGTTTTGTTAACCCAATATTTGTGGAAAATTCACTCTTGGAACCTGGACCGCTGGCGTCCACCGAGACCAAACTAAATACGATAACAGTGTCACCCTTTAGCGACGAGTCAAAACATGCAAGTTGTTTTATATAGCCACTGCAAGATGACGCCACGTAGAGTTCCTGTATACACCTTTTTCGTTTAGCCTCGGACCCAGCCACGTTGTCCCCATATCCGGTATGCGTTCCGAACAAAAAGCAAGAGATTACAACACCGAACAAGTAAAAAAGTATAGAGGGTTCATAACAAGAACGACTTACGGTTGCAATTAAAATGTTAGCACGTTCTACTGTCGAGGCGAGAAGAAAGCAATGTTTTCACGCATACCGGAAGTGCCAGAATGGAAGATGGCGGCGCCCACGTAGAAAAGGCGTATAGGCTCTGTACGGGAGCCAGGGTTGCATGACTGTTTTCCACGTACCGCCGCACCGCTATTCACCGAGATCCAATCATGTGAGGATCAGACTCAAATGCCGTGCAGGAAAGTACATGTTGCACGCACCCTGGCGTACGTTCCCCTGCTTTTGAGCGCGCCGTGCTGCCATTCGCCGAATTCAGTCACATGAGGAGCAGGCTCCAAATGCTGTGCAGGAAAGACGGCACTACGGGGATGAACACGCAACTGTGGCTCTCGTAGGGAGCCTATTCGCTCTTTCTCGCGTGAGTTGAAACGTGGTGGCGCCAGTGTGCAAACAGCCCTCAATCACTTCCGGTTCCCAACTAGACGGCGGGTTTCACAGTATTTGAGAGATTCAATCTACGTGCTACTTTTGGAAAATGGTCGCTTATGTCACTCTTACACATAATTCACTCTCATGGTGAAAGAATGATGCGTAAAAATTGAGAAAATATACCCGGACCGGAAGTGTGCCAGGGCTACCGGATAGATGGCGCCACTGCGTGTGTTGCCAAACTAAAAAGGGCGAATACAGGAACGTAGCGCCACTGGCCCTTCCGTGATTCGACGGAACCACTAAGTGTAGCCGTGTAGTTCCCTTAGTGGCTGCTGCGGGAAAAATGGCGGCGTTGCGATCATGTTTAGTTCAGTTCTCGAGTATGGATCGAAGCCCCTAATCATTTCTTCCTAACAAAAGCTGGCGTATGTCGATTTTTCACTGAAATGAAAGTTAACCTCGGGGGCCTTAGCCCCCCACCCCTAAACTCAGCCCATGATGCATGTGCCAAGAAACTGAGGGAGAAGAGTGGAAGAGAGCACGCAAGGACGTCAGGACACCCGAGTTCTGGTTGGAATGATTAGTGGGTAGACCTAAAGCTAGCTGCCTGTCTTCACTGCATTCGTCGAAGACATTCCAATGCGAGAGCCAAACGCTGGACATGGCGTTCTGCATTCGAACGTGATCGACGAGTGCAGCAGAAACAAAGGCTGCCTTTATCTCCACTGCACTCGTCAAACGCATTCAAATGCAAATGCCAAACGCTGGACACTGGCGTTCTGCATGTGCAGTACAGACAAAGGCAGTTAGCTTTATGTCTACCCACTAATCATTCCAATCGGAGATCTGCGTTTTGACATCCCTGCACTCTCATCTCCTCCTCTCCCTCAATTTCTCGGCACATAGAGTTCTGGAAGTTTAACAACAGTGGCTAGTGAAAAATCCAACAAACATAACATAAAAAAAAGCAGCTTTTTTTAGCATTTTTTTAATAGTGTTCTAAATTGCACAGCAGTCATAGGATCTCTTTGCACTTGACCCGTCGCCCGGAGTGCACTTCAGGACTAATTGCCAGACGGCCGTCAATTCAGAGGACCGTCCCGCAGGTCCCCTGAAAATGGGAGACGCGCGGAGGAGTGTGAGAGTAGGCCAACAGGGAGGCATACTCTCCCCGACATGATACGGAACGAGTAGGCTTAAAGCCAGACAACTCCAGAAGGAACGTCTGCACGCCCACAGCTTACGTCCCCTTGGGAGAGGAACCAGTGGCTCCCTCAACAGACACTCGCCTTTTCTCTAACCTTATTGAGACTTCTTCAATACAGGCGTCAAATAAAGCAATCGTGCTCAGCGGCTGAAGAGATGTACTTGTTTAGACGTTCAGTAGGTGCACCAAGAACTCCAACTCAAGTTACTCCGTTCGGAGGTGAGGGAGCCGCTACTGAACGCACCCATCACGACCACTGCAGGGGAAGTCACGTGGAAATATTGTGTCCCTGAACTGCTGCTGCCGCTTCAAACACCTCAGAGTTGTCGGAACTGCTCGTCGGTTTCAAGTCATACTTAAACCCAGCAATGCGTGTCGCTGTGGAGGGGGGAATAACTCACCAGCAGCCCAAAAACTATATGAGAAACTTATCCCGTGAGTAGCAGGCCTTAGAGCAAGCTCGTTTCAAACGCACTGGCATTATGCGAGTTATCTCCCATAGTGCATTGCACTCGCGGAGTGCCGCACGAAGAACCTGTCTCAAACTAACTTACAGGGTTCAGCCTGATGCTGTCGCCATCTACATCGTAGTAAGAGTGCAGACCTCAAACCGAAACTAGTGCTCCGCTATTCAACATGACGGGCAGTAATGCGATTGTGAGTCACTGCAACGTATAGTTTATATCTGTGATGACTTAAAACAGCTCGGCTGTAAGAGATATTTACAGATGGCATATGTTCCTGTAACCAGCTCACTACAAAACAGCTGTAACTTTTTGTTGAACGATACACTGGAAAAAACTGTTTGTGCAAAAGCTTGATCAGAGCAAACCCAAGAAATTTGAAGGCTAGGTACGCCTTGCGGAACGGAAGGATGCCCACACGACGCTTTTTCTGAAGCGTGCTCCTTCTGTGCGAACAGTCCAAGTTAATTTCAGGGTTAGAATATTGGTTGCCAGTTTCGCCCTGTTTTTGGATGGGTGTGAACTTGGAGGTGGGCTCAGTCTCGTCGTAAAGCGGTACTTGGTCTTGTTGACTGATATTGCCGTTTCGTTTAACACTGCGATGTGCAACACTCTCGAAGCTAGCTAGCTGTAGGGCATGTTTCATTCTTGATTATTGTCGCTTGTTCAGAAAGCTCTGTGACACTAGTTACAAATGCGAGCCATTACCCTTGAGAATCCAGAGATAATTTTTAAAAAGTGCAGGACTACGGAGAGGTAGCGCAACTTGCTTTGATCAGAATCGTAATGCAATCAACAAGAGCATGTGTGACGGTGTCGCGTGAACGCTAGGAGAAAAAGGAAAGGAAGAAGAGGATCGAGCACGAATGGAAAAAGAATGTCACCACGCCTCAACGGAGCCGGACATTAAAAGAGATATTTCGACGACCAATCAAGCTTCGTCGCACTTGGCGCCCGAACAGGGACTCCGTAATGAGGCAAATTTATGTGGGGACGGCGGTCATTAACAAATCGCCCATTAAGCTCTTCGCATCAACGAGAAGGCTTAGCTACAACGTCAGCAACGATGGATGAAGACGGCGCAAAAAGCGGCAGTGACGCGTCGTTGCAAGCTAAAGTTGAGGCGGCAGTTGCACGGAGCGAAGAACTTCAGCGGATCCTTTCGAAGAGGGACGAAGAAATTGCTGAATTGAGGCAACGCATCGCAGAGCTTCTTAGCCAACAACAGACTGTACCCGCATCGACGCCTGCCCACTCCGCAAGTGCTGCTGGGGATAGCGCTTCTCTGAAAGCCGTGGAGACCCTGGTGTGCGGATTACTGTCCCCAGTAATCGAGAGACTCAACTGCTTGGAGGCCGCGAGCTCGAGAAGCAACTCCGAAAGCAGCGACGAGGGCTCTAAGCACCAAGGGCCACAGAATAAAATATCTAAGAAAAAGAAAAAGCAGCAGCGGTCGCGGCATACCGAACTACAAGAGAGCGTCCCAAACTCATGCAGTACATCTGAAAGCAGAGACAAGGGCTCGAACCAGCAAAGCCATGGGAGAGGATTGAGAGATACCATCAACCATCGAGTTCAGCCATCCACCGCGGCCGTAAGTGCAGCTCCCCTCCTCTCCACTGATGTAATTGGTTGGTTCCATCAGGTCGAATTTTGGCTGAAAATTTACGGGGTGCCGGAAGATATCGCACTGCCGCTGCTCATATCAAAGCTACCTTCCAAAGATTTTGCTTGGATGCGCTTCGAGCGTAACTCCAAGAAGATTAGCACTTGGAATGACGTGAAGTCCGCTTTTCGGCGGCACTACAATTTAGAAAGCCCTGTGGAAAATCAAAGAGCAATGTTCGCTCGAAGACAGACCTCCACAGAAACGTGCATAGAGTATGCTATTCAGAAGCTGCAACTGATAGAAGAATGTGTCTTCACAGGAAGCGAAGCCGAGAAATGCGAATTGCTTCTTGAATCGCTGAACGACAAGGCAAAGCGGATGTATTTCGATAGAAGCTTCACATCGCTTGATGACTTGCTCGACTCTTTTATGAAGTTGGATCGGGCAAGCGGAAAAGCCAAAAAGCCTGAAGAAAAGTCATTAAAAGTTTCGAACTTCCACGAAGGAGGGGCCGATGAGCTGTGCACTTTCGTCAAATCTGATGGGCAACAGCAGCCTGGGGAAAAACGTCAGGAATACGCTGCAGCGAGCAGTGCGAATGACAAACCACGACCAAGCATGACCTACCAAAGGGAATTCCGTCGCCAGAACAATGCAGCCCAGACCAAGGCTCAAGGATCTTGTCGGAAAGTACTCAAGCTTTGCCTAAATTGCAAACAGGAAGGTCACTTTGCTACGTGGTGCCCCCAGCCTCTCACGGAAGAATTTCTTGAATGGCAGCGCGCATTTCAAGCGGAGCCTAACGTTCCGACTGACCTGGAAAACTCCGACCTGGTGTCTTCGGGGCCTGCAGGGAGACACCAGTAGTGCAGCGCGTTAGCTGTGAATCTTCTGCGGGCGGCAAACGGGTCCCAGTCCTTATGGGATCCCTTAAACTCAGCGCAGTTTTGGATTCTGCTTCCACCAGAAGCCTTGTGAATGAAGCTGTTTGTCAGAGACTTCAGATGACACCTTCAAAATCTTCCCTGAAACTTGTGGGAGCAAATGGGCTGCCACTTGAAAATAATGGAGAAGTGAGTATCGAAATTACGGTGGACGGAAGGTCATTCCGACAGACTTTTGTGGTTGTCCCACATTTAAAGGAAGACTTAGTCTTGCTTGGAGATGACTTTTTACGCTCATCAAAAGCATTTATCGACTGGGGTACAAACACGTTTTCAGTCCAAGCCGAAAAACCACTCAAGGTTTATGCAACGACCACCCAAGTAGTACCGCCTCTTTCCCGGAAAGTCATCGAAGTCATGTTGGAAGTCCCAGCCAGCGAGAGGAGTTGTTATATCTTATACGTAACAGGTTCTCAATCAGCTATTGAACGGTACCTGTTGGAACTGCAACCGACAGTCATCGATGCAAGAACAAAGACTTTCAAACTTTTGGCTACAAACTTTTCCTTGAGGCCATCCAAAATACCTGCGAGGGCATCTTTAGGATCAGCAGAAAAAGTAGAAGCTGTTGAAGCGGTTGACTTGACTCCCATGGAATGGGAATCAGTCCTGCAATGTTCCAGTTTTTCTGATCTTGAGAACGAGGAAGATGTGCCGAAAGTCCGCAACGAAACGCAGCAGATAATAATTTATGAGTTGAGCTTCAACGTGGGGGCTTCACTGAACTCCGAAGAGCTGGAGGCAGTAAAACAACTGTTGATGAAATATTGTTCTAGTTTTGCAATTGACACTGCACACCTGGGATCTTGTAGGATAGAGAAACATTCCATTTCTACTGGTGATGCAAAACCAATTGCACAATACTCAAGGCGAATTTCACCAGCTCAAAGAGATTTGGTCAAGGCAATGATAAAAGACCTTATGGATGCAAAAATTATCCAGCCCTCCAAGAGCTCCTGGGCATCACCACTGGTTCTAGTTCAAAAAAAGGACAAGTCGACAAGGATGTGTGTGGACTACAGGAAGCTAAATGCTGTAACTGAAAACGTTGTCTACCCACTACCACGAATCGATGATGCTCTGGCGGCATTGAGTGGGAGCAAATATTTCTCAACATTGGACCTCCTTTCAGGATTCTACCAAATAGAGGTGAAACCTGGCGACACCGCTAAGACAGCTTTCGTTACGCAGTGGGGGCTGTATGAATTTCTGAGAATGCCGTTCGGGTTAAAAGGGGCACCGGCAACGTGTCAGCGAACTGTAGATGCCATTATCGGTGATCTAAAGTATCGCAACGCACTGGTCTACATGGACGACTGCATTGTTTACAGCACAACGTTTCAAGAACACCTTCGACAACTGGGAAATATTTTCGCGCGTTTTGAGGCAGCAAATCTCAAGTTCAAACCGCAGAAGTGCCATTTTTTTTTGTACCAGAGTGACTTACCTTGGACATATTGTATCCCAGAAAGGTATTGCACCTGATCCAGAAAAAGTCGATGCCGTAACGCGATTCCCCGTTCCTAGAACTGCGGTTGAAGTTCAATCATTCTTGGGACTGACGTCCTATTTCCGAAAGTTCATTTGGAACCATAGTGCCATCGCAGCCCCCTTGAGAAAGCTCCTGAAAAAAGAAGAAGCCTTCACATGGGGTGCTCCACAAGAACACGCCTTCCATGAAGTGAAATCTGCTTTATGTGGACCTCCCGTCTTGAAGCACTTCTCCGAAGACTCTAAATACGGCCTCCAGGTCCACACTGATGCTTCCAGAACCGGCCTCGGCGCCATCCTCCTCCAGGAAGATGAAACTGGGGATTACAGGCCTGTTGTATACCTCAGCCGTTCTCTTCGCGGAGCTGAAGAGAACTACACATCTACTGAACTTGAGGCCCTTGCAGTTAAGTGGTCCCTGGAACAGCTACGCCCTACCTAATGGGCAGTAAGTTTCATGTTGTTACAGATCATCATGCGCTCTGCTGGGTTCTTCGTTACAAGGAGGGAAACCAACGCTTGCTCAGGTGGTCTCTCCTGCTGCAAGAATTTGACTTTGAAGTTGTGTACTAGTCTGGCGCATGTCACACTGCCCCCGATTGTCTGTCCCGTATTCCAAGCCGCTTCTGCTCAGGGGAACCTTCGAGTACTAACGGCTCGAGAGAGACTGGGAGGACCCGGACCTGCGATGTGTTTGAGGTCAAAGAGCCCAACTTAACCTCCGAGCAGAAGGAGGACCCATTCTGTACAAAAATCATAAAGATACCGCAGAAAAAGGCTAGTACAAAAAAACAGCAGAAGAGAGCAAGTAAACAATATGTGCTTTTTCATGATGTATTGTACAAAAGGGATGCAGGACCAACGCATGAATGATTTGTTTTATGCTTGCCGGCGACGAAGCGAGCGGAAGTACTTCACGAATTTCATGGAAGTCGATTCGGAGCACACATGGGAATCCGTCGCACATACGAGAAAATCCACAGTAAATATTTCTGGCCTCGACTGTATCTGGATGTCCAACGGTTCGTGAAAAGCTGTGACCTTTGTCAACGGATGAAGATGACTACGACGTGCCCTTACGGACTGCTGCAGCCAATTGAAGTCGATGTGCCATTTCATACAGTTGGACTCGACATAATTGGGCCCTTCCAGGCTTCACGAAGGTACAAGTTTGTCATAGTTGTCATTGACTACCTAACCAAGTTTGCTGAGGCGAAAGCTGTTCGTAACATTGAGGCTTCCACGGTGCAGAAGTTCATCGAGAGGAGAATTATCCTCAAGCACGGATGCCCCACAGTACTAGTTACGGACAGGGGCACACAGATGACTGCCAGATCAACTTCCGATTACCTCAAGTACCGTGGTATGCGTCACGCAACGACTACAGCTTATCACCCAGCTGCCAACGGCCTCGTCGAACGAGCCAACAAAACGCTGAAACAGATGATGCGAATCACCACCTCATCTGGAGAGAAGTGGACTGATGTTTTGCCCTATATAGTGTTCTGCTATAACACAGGATATCAGGACACAGTTCGTACTTCTCCTTTTTTTCTTCTGTATGGACGCGACCCTGTTTTCCCCTTGGATGTGGCTTATAACAGGAAAGAGCTGCAAGAACTGCAAGCACGCTCCGAAGACGTGGTGCTCGTGCGTGAGCGCTTGAACGAAGCGCGTAGATTGGCTGCACGACACATCAAGTTGGCTCAGGAGAAGCAGAAGAGACTATTTGACGAACACCGAACGGACATAACGTTAGAACGAGACCAGTTGGTGCTGTTGAGGACCCCGCCGTAGGGGCTTAAAAAACGGACAATGTACACTGGGCCTCATCGAGTTGTGGCCAAGCTATCGCCGGTGAATTATGAAATAGAGTTCGGTGATGGTGCAGGGTGGGACATCGTGCACGTAGAAAAACTGAAACCGTATCTAGAGCCTGTTGCGGAATTTTCACTCTCCTAAAACTGTTCAATAGAACACTGTTTTATACTTGTACAGGAGTTGCAATTATCTCGTGGGACGATTGTGTCGTGTTTGTACTTAAAATGTTGTTTTATATGTGTACAGCACTTGCAATTACCGCGTGGGACGATTGTGTTTTGCGTGTACTTGAATACTGTTTTATACGTGTACAGCACTTGCAACTATCGCGTGTTTTGAGTGTGTTTTAAGTGTCTTCATAACACCAGTTTCTTTGCGTATTGTGTACGTCGGGTCGACGCCTCTTTGAGGTGGCGGCATGTGACGGTGTCGCGTGAACGCTAGGAGAAAAAGGAAAGGAAGAAGAGGATCGAGCATGAATGGAAAAAGAATGTCACCACGCCTCAACGGAGCCGGACATTAAAAGAGATATTTCAACGACCAATCAAGCTTCGTCGCAGCATGTTTGACTCCTCTTCAAGTGACGGCATAGTGACTCGTGCCCCCGAACACTAGGATGCCCATCATGCACCGATGTCCTGGACACGTTCTGTTGGAGAACTTTTGCAAGTGTAATCCTAGGGCTCGTTTGCTGCTTGTAGTGCTACCAGAGTATGAATGAAATTCTATGTCCAGCATTGAGTCTCTGCCATGGTGTTTGCCAAGCTGAAAAACTGCGCTTGTGTGTTGGCAGCTAGTCAAACAACTCTGCAAAAAACAGTCCGTCGTTGAGACAAGGGAGCAACTTCCTTGTTTTGAATGTGGTTCAGCTGTACGAGTGAGAATGCCCGCAAGGTTGACGGACCTGCGCCCCTAGCTTTATTTCCTTCCAACTTTTTACTGAAAAGGGTGTAGACCTATATTCAGGATTTTGAACGGTCTGATTTGGTCCTCGGTCGTGCAGTCACTCAGGCCCGGAAATATAGGGACTACAAATGTCGGCATGGGCAGGCATTTGGGATCTTAAGGACACCGAAAGAGGCAATAAAAACCTAAAATAGGCACTTTAAAAACCAAACTTTTATCTGTTTACTTTGCTCACCTGCTGTGATGCGACGTGCCATCACATTCTACTCCGTTTTGCCTTGTGTTGTACCGCAGCCGACGATACGAGCCACCGGAGCCAAGCCAACTCTTTGTCGCTCCCAGATGACACTGCGCTCCACGTGCCGTTGCCCCCAACGGACAGGCCACGTGACACACCTTCGGCGCTGGATTGGCTTCGGTGGCTCGCAGCATTCAGAGTAAAGTGCGGTATTGCCTTTTGTGCTCTAGTAACTCACCACTGCCGAGCTGCTATGCCAGATGCACTCAGCAGACCCCACCAACTCTGCCGCCCCTACGCTCTGTTCACCCTTACGCTGACAGGGCGATAGAAGTCATGTGGCTGGTGGGACAAGCTTTTATTGCCTCATGTCCGATCTGCACATCTGTATGAGCAAAGGCATGATAAGTGATGCAAGACTGACAATCGGCTGGTTCACCGAGCATGTAGCCTCCAGTGCCCTGTCAGTCAAGGGGTGAATGAAGTCTAAAGTTGGTATATAAAAGCCAACTACTGTCCCACTCTCAGGCATGCCACCCTTGACCAGTCCAGTCGTTGATCTTTAAGCAAGGTTAGGCAATGACTGCCTCGTGCCACCACGCATGAAGGTGTCCACGGAACAAAGCTGCATTTGTGTCTACCCGCACCTTTGAGAAAATTGGTCCTACCATAACCCACACCTCGTCGAGGTAGAAAACTTTCGGGCTCTTTATCTCCTGTGTTGTACAATGCCCCAAGAGGTACCTCTGTTGAAACGGGACGATCTTAACCCCCTCAGTCAGAACTGAGGCCCCTTGCGGCCATTCGGCGCCGTCTACTTATTCATAGATGATGCTCCTTTCGACAAAATGTCTGTGGCGACAACTGGAGCTAGTGAAAAAGCGGACACAAGAGCTCTCCTCAAAGTACCCTGTTCTTCCTCAAGAGCGGCTAGTTCATCCAGGAACAGTGCAGTGGTGCTTGGTGGTCTGTGATCGCAGACCACCGGTCATAGCCCCACCAACGGCACTGACGTCACTCAGGTGAGAAGCATTTCACTCGCATGACGTGACTCCAAGCCATACTCACTGTGGCTGGCGACAACCCATAAAGGGCATGCACTGGCCCTCTGACCCACGCGGAGTGCAACGCAGGAAGTGGAACGGCATCGGTGACCCAGTCGCTGCAGTTACCCAGAACTCGTTTCACTGCTGTCTCGGCAAAAGTGCAGGCCCGCTCTTTTATGCACGTAGGTAGAAGCCATCAGCCGCAAGCATCGGACACCTGGG
Organism: Ixodes persulcatus; assembly: GCA_013358835.2. Classification (NCBI taxonomy): domain Eukaryota; kingdom Metazoa; phylum Arthropoda; class Arachnida; order Ixodida; family Ixodidae; genus Ixodes; species Ixodes persulcatus. Next base: position 62,475 of record JABSTQ010007694.1, read on the forward strand.
GTGGAAAATTTATAAGCAATAAAACAATAACCAAGAGAAGAGTGGTCTAACCGGTGAATTGCGAAAACATAAAAAGCAAGCACAGTATTTCTGCTACCTTGTCTTGCGAAAACACAAAAAGCAGGCACATATAGGAAGTATTTCTGTTACCTCGTCTCATGCTCGAGCATTATTTTGGATAGTATACATCAATAATGCCTGTCTCGCAGTGGCTTCCTGATCAAAATGTAGCAGAAAACACATCCAAAGGAGAAGTAGAACGGAGAGGCACTTATTTGTTGTCACTTTAACATGCACATTAAGGAAGAGCACAACTCTTGCGATTGACCTGTAGCAGAATCGCGTAGCAGTTCTGCTGCAGGTGTGAATGTACATACAACGAGGCAGAATACAGTATTGGTGCAGAAAACGCCATCCCTAAATGAGTAGGCCTACCAGATGAACAGTAACATTATTACCCGCCACAAATTGGACGCGCCGGGAGGTTCATTTGCGACGCCTGATATGTTTGTAAATCCCGTCTTTCGACAGAACGCTTTTGTGACTGCTGGAGCTCGTCAAAAGCTGACATTCCCAACGCGCTTGGTCCTTCTTCACTGAATACAAATGCGGCGCAGGCGGCACCCTGAGCCACATGCCGCTACGTGAGGTAGCCAAGCGCTATCAAATTCCACCACAGCGGTGTCGAATCGACGATCGAACGCCACCAGTAGGTAAATTCAAGTCATCTTTTACGTTCCGAACGCGCCCCACGGTCCTCGATGTGGCGAGACGGGGCCTGCTAGCTTGCATGAATGCGCTGTGGACTTCACTGCCGACGCTCGTTCTCAAGCATTGAATACCACGACCAACTCCACTTGGCAATATCGCGGCAGATAACACGACAACGTATCCGACGCGACCGCTCCGAAACGCGCCCAACAAACACTTGGACGAACAAAAAGAAAAAAAAAAAAATATGCACACACACAAAACATAAAACTAAAAAAAACAAACAAAACAAAAACCAACGTCACTTCCGTTTTTGGTTGATTTGCTTGTTTTTGCTTGTTTTTCTCAGCCAATAGGCGTTGCAACCTTCCTCCGGCGAAACGCTCGTCAACGCAGCCCACCCTCCCGTGAGCGCCTGGGTTTGAGATTATTGTTCACTTCCGGAAGAGCACTTCCGGACAAAGGTCTATAGACCAGTGTCCGCGCCAATTCCAGGGCGCCGCCATGTTTATCTACGCTCGCGCCACCACGCGGAAAGAACTGGCAGGCAGGAAGGGGGGGGGGGGGGGGGGGGGCTGCGTTGCGGCGTTGCTTTGGGGAGCTGGATGCGGCAGGCTGTCCGAAGGCACCGACACATCGTGAAAGATGTCTTCACCAGAAGCCTCCGTGGCCCGTTCTTCAACAGGGAAGATGTCGTGAACATTCGAGAACCAATCTCGATCAAGAAAACAAGGGGAAAACCTTTCTAGTCTTAGATGTTCTCGGTGTCTGCTGACCCTTGACATCCGCGTTTCAGTCCGGGTTCATTGCGTAGTAAATATTTCGCTACCGCTTTCTTGTAGCTTTCAAATGCTTGATTGTTGGCTTCTTGTATACGACATTACATTCGTGGCACGTTTCAGACCGATTTTCGCGATCTACTTGCCTTTCTGCGGCAGCGCGGCTCCGCCGAGCCTAAACCGAAACCGAAACCGAAACGAAGGTACCATTCGTAGCTAGCGTACGTACACGACGTAAACGACCTGCCGACTGATCACGGAGAAGTGTCCACCTCTGTTGTATCCATCACGCACGCCAAACGTACGCATAGAAAAAAATTGTTGCTACACTGACACTCACTCTTGAGTTCTTGCTAGGAGTGAAGTTTTTTTCTTCTGAGTGCGGCTGTCCATTCTTGCCGAGAAACTGCATGGGACGGAAACTTGTGGAAGCCGTAGACGTCGCATCCGCACTCGCTTCTTAGTCAATCGTGTGACGGGCAGTGGGTGTCCAAAAGAACCCTGCGTTTCCTCTGGTTGTTCGTACAACCAACAACGGCACAGTGCCGTCCGGACGAATTGCTCTGATACATTACAGGCCGGTAAACAACACCGACGCCGGCAACGTGCTAGTACTGGGAAAGGTCGCGTACGTACGTTTACACACACAAACACACGCTGCGAGCGTCTGGGTTCGAAACTATTAATTGCCAGTTCTAAAGGATGGTACTTACTTGAAGTGGGAGCTGGAATTCTACGAGGTACCAGGAGACACTCTCGGCAACGAAGCAGGGTGCCTGTGGGGGCGGAGTCTAGGAACGCTACTGATCAATATTGTGACAGGCGATCAGTTATGATAACAGACGAAACTTCGACTCGTTTGTTCAGAAGTTCGCGGTGATATTTTATTAGCCCTCGTTACAGCACACCAAAGATCTTAGGCAGTGAAATTCACATCACACAGGCTCGTGCGTCGTAGTCAAATGAGCGCAGTCGACGACGAGGTGTAATGAGCTACTAAGCTTCACAAGGAAAATGCGCGTGAGAAAGAGTTTTGAGGCAGTCCAAAACACCGATCCAGCAGACGCACGTACGTACGTTTACTCCGGACTCCATGAACCCGACGGCGCAAGATCAAAGAGCACCGCCGCCATCGCCACCCGGTTTTCTCTGCACTTTGCGCGACAACGGCACTGCAACGGAGGTCACTCGCCTCGGCGTTAACAATCCGCGAAATAGGTTAATTTCCCACTCTTGAAGCCATTCCAAATGATAAATGAAAATACCTCGCCGTTGTAGAACATCTGACGACACAACGGTGCCGAGCGCTTGCTCGGCATCGTCTTGCTCGTGAAGGCCTGCTTATTTGTAGTTGAGACGATGATTCCACATCTTTCGTGCCACTCGTGGTGCTTGCAATAACTTCGAAGGGCAGGGGAATATTCTCACGAGGACGTTAAAGACACGCAACACCGGAGCCACCAAAGCAATCGTACAAACCGTCGCCATGTTTGCTTTTTCTTCGTCACTCGCGGCGCGGTCAACTCGTCGCGAGATGTTTTCTGGCTCGGCTAGATGGAAACCAACAGCGGCAAAGTGGCGTATGGACAAACGGCTCTCACATTACGGGCACTATACTCACATGCCGTGGTAAAGAGGACCGATGCCAGCGAAGAAGCCTACCGCGGGTAGCAGCGGCGCAGGCCGACGCAGCCCCCCCTCCCGTGAGCGCCTGGGTTCGAGATTATTGTTCGCTTTTGCTCCTTGCGGTCGAGGCTAAAAAGAGCACTTCCGGACAAAGGTCTATAGACCAGTGTCCGCTCCAATTCCAGGGCGCCGCCATGGATGGATGGATGGATGGATGAATACGGCTGAGCCCTTTGGATCGGGCGGTAGCTTACGCCACCTAGCCATTTTGTCTTACCCTTTAAGCTTAGAATATTTAAATGTGAAAACTATATTCACTCCGTACTGAAAAGAAAGTGAGGCTATAAATCCTCCTTGCCATCAGTTAATAAGAAAATGCCTAGTTTTCTCTCGCTTTCTGCCACCATTCACTTAATCTTTGCTTGGTAATCTCTACTGTCTTGAAATCCACTTTTCCTTCGCTGTCTCTAAAACTTAATGACCTTATTAAATCTATGTTGTCTTCGGTATGCATAGGGTGAAGCCCTTTACAGTAGAGTGTCAAGTGCTCAGCCGTCTCGTCCTCCTCTCCACAAGCAGCGCACTCTGTGTCCATTTCCTGGTACTTCGCTCTGTATGTTCTGGTTCGCAAAACACCTGTCCTTGCCTCAAACAACAATGAGCTTCCCTTAGAATTGTCATAAATGCTTTCTTTGGCAATAACTGTTTTGTTTAATCTATAGCCTTCCAGAGCCTTCTTTGTCTGCATTCTCTCTAGCCACCGATCTCTTTCTGTGGCCTTAACTTTCTTCTTAACTGAGACCTGCTCTTCCGTAACCCCACTATAGCCTAAAAACTTTCCTCTTAATTTCCTAGTGCGCTGTCTCCATTTTGTGTCTATACTCCTCATGTATAAATAGCTGAAAACCTTTCGTGCCCATTGCTCCCCACCCATTTGCCTCAACCGATCCTCAAATTTTATCTTGCTCACAGCTTCCCTGCCCTCAAATGACGCCTATCCCATGTCTCCTTGTACTCCCTGGTTTGGTGTTTTGCAATGTGCCCCCAAAGCCAGCCTACCTACTCCACGCTGTTTTATTTCTAGTCTTGCATGCACTTCGGATTTCATGCATAGCACTGCGTTTCCAAAAGTCAAGCCAGGCACCATGACCCCTTTCCAAATCTCTCTCACCACCTCATAATTGTTGTAATTCCAAAGTGCTCTATTTTTCATTACAGCCGCATTTCTGTTGCCCTTACCTATTATGTACTTTTCATGCTCACTGAGATATTCTGCACAACCACATATCCATACTCCTAGATACTTGTATTTACTAGCTCTCTCAACTGTAATATTCTGTATCTTCAGTCTCTCAACATCATCATTGTTAAAAATCATGACTGCTGATTTTTCACTACTGAATTCTAAACCTAATTCCTCTCCTTCCCTACCACAGATGCTCATTAATTCCTGCAAATCTATCCTGTTGTTAGCCATTAGTACGATATCATCCGCATATATCAGTCCCGGTAAGGATTGCTGAATTGTTTGGCCTAGCTTACTGTACGAAAGGTCAAATCCAAGCCCACTGTTCTCTAGTTTATCCTCCAATCCTCTCAGATACAACATAAACAGCAAAGGCGATAACGGGCACCCCTGCCTAAGGCCTCGTCCTATCTCTATTTTCCCCGTTGCCTTTCCTTCCCATGTTATAATCACCTTATTATCTTTGTAAATGTTCCTTAATATTGCTGTTAGTCCTTCATCTAGGTTTAAGCTCTCCACTATGTCCCACAGAGTTTTTTGGTTCACATTGTCATAGGCACCCTTGATATCCAGAAATGCCAGCCAGAGCTGTCTGTTTTCTTTTTGCGCTATTTCTATACACTGTGTTAGAGAAAATATATTGTCTTCCAACCTTCTTTGTTTCCGAAACCCGTTCTGCAACTCGCCCAGTATGCCCTCGCAATCTACCCATTCCTCCAGTCTGTTCTTTATAATCTGCATTACCAACCTGTAAATAACTGGTGTCACGGTTATGGGACGATAATTCCTAATGTCAGACTTATCTCCCTTTTCCTTATATATCATACTCATCCTACTAAGCCTCCATTCATCTGGAATATTTCCTTTTGTTACCATAGTGCTCACTACCTCCCTTAGTTTTGCCTTAGATTTAGGACCCAAATTCTTCACCAGCTTGATTGGGATACCATCTGTGCCTGTCGACGTGCCACTAGGGACTCTTCGTTCCGCCTTTTCCCATTCTCTTTGTCCAAAATCCGCGATGTCAAAAGCTGGACTGATACTGCCTTCGGTTCTCCTATTTTCCACATGTACCCGTTCCCGAAATTTCTCCTCCATCACTGCTCCTATATATCGTATCGCATCATCTCCCTCTAATTGATCTCCCTGATGCGAGAGTATGAACCTCTGTCTAGCTTGCGTCGTTTCATTGAGTGAGTTCAAGTGCTCCCAAAACTTCTTGGCTGTGTTTCTTTCTTGCTTACATTACTCATCCATTCTTCACCCTTTCTCTGAATTTTCGCATTGATCAAACTGGATGCCTCTCGGCGACATGTTATAAAAGTGTCCCATCTTCTTTTTACTTCCGTTTCCGACTCCCCACTACGCTTGGAATGCCTGTGTTCTCTAGAGGCTTCCTGACGTTTTTGTATTACTTGCTTCACTTCTTTGTCCCACCAGCTTTTTGGTCTATGTCTTCGCTTCCCCTTTCGTTTACTCTGAACTTTGTCTAGTTCCAGAACAAAAAGCCCAGTTAGGCTCTCATAGGTCCAATCTGTATACCGTTGCCCTGATACTGCTTCCTCTATTCTTTCAGCAACTATTTCCAACTCTTTGTCGCTGCCGGATAGTCTGCTT